>OY992888.1:49330657-49455657 GCA_963921405.1 Cepaea hortensis
TGGCGTGCTGATGAGCGTAATCTAGCCTATGAATCAACATACAGCTGAAAGATGCTGATCAGTTATCAGTTATCAGTTGGGGTATCTTCATTGCACTCCGGACAGGTCCATAGGTGCTCAGATCCTCCGCCCTCCCCATTATATGCATCAGCGTTCGGTGGCTAATAGTGCCAGTTCTGTGCTGGTTGACAAGGCACCTCGTTTTCCCGATGTACCTCTCGTGTCTGGCCGTGCCAATTCTTACTCCAAAGTCTTTCATCCTGGACAGTGATGTGGATTCACTGACGTCAAAGTCCTCTGTTCTCAACATATCTTTAAGGACGTTAATAATATCGGCACGATCCATGGGCTGGCCATCTACAGGGGGTGCATAGCCAGTCAGTTCATTTCCCTCGACTCCTGCATGTCCCGGGACGAAGATGAAGGTGACTTTACGGACAACAGACTTCCGCAGCGACTGTCTACGTACCAATCCAGCTTCGACCTTCCGAACCATGCTCACTGAATCACTTAGTACACACACGTTGGTATAATGCTGTGATTCCAGCCATAAGAAAGCCCGTATAACTGCCATCACCTCCATCGTCATGCTGCTTGTGGTCATAGAGTGGGCACCACTGGATTCTTGAACGGTTTGGCCCGCTGAACGGGCTGTAAATGCCCACGCACTTCTCTGCTGCTTTACAACGGATCCATCTATATAGATGAGCACTTCGGGGCTATCTGAGTGTTCATAGATGAGCACCCTCTGCATAGACAGTGGCAGGGTTCTACTCTCTGCACCGTTTGTCGAGTGTGATAATGCAGGAGAAAAAAAGAGTCGCTTAAAAGTCGACAGGGTCGACTTCATTGCACCGGGTTTTATCCCATATGGCTCGGTCTCTTTCCGCAGCACGGAAAGCGTCGCAGAAAGCACGAACTCCGTAACTTTTAGCGACGACCCACAGGAGTCTCCGAAACATTTAACTCGTAAACCGAAGGGCGCGGCCCGGAATCGAACCCACAACCTTCGGAGCACGAGTCAAACGGCATGACCACTTCGCCATAGAGCCTCCCTGCAGGAGAAAGTGCACTTAAAAAGCTGGAGGCACCGGCACCCATTCCTTGCCGGGGTTGATACTGATAAGACTGCAGACCTGTCTGACGACATCTTCCGCCCGTCCCATCCATGATTTGCCCCTCTTTAGCCTGTCGCCCTTTTCTCTGAATATAGCGTCATGCAGTGGGTGCTGCTCATCTGCACTTAATTTTAGGTATGCACGAGCCCTCTAGATCTTGATCCTGTGTTCCATTGTCGGGAAGTCAAGGAGGTATCTCATTACTACACAGCTGGTGTCTCTCGTGCAGCCCAAAATGATGCGCATGGCTTCGTTTTTTACCCTTTCGAGTCTTCCAATCTGTGTAGGCTGACAGATGCTGATGTTGACCGCAATATCCTGAAACAGGATGGAAACGCGAAAAAAAATTGCAACATTATCGATATGCGTCAAAACTATAATAGTAACCAATCGTGCCCCAGATAGCTGCTGTATTATCTATATACATGATAGTTATCATTGTAACTCTTTGTGTACCAGACAGTTGCTTTATTATCATAGCTATTACAGTATTCAGTAGCGTCTCAGACAGTTATCTATGTCATAGTTATTACTATAAACCGTTGTGTCCCGGACAGTTCTATATGTCATAGTTATTACTGTAAACTGTTGTGTCCCAGACAGTTCTATATGTCATAGTTATTACTGTAAACGGTTGTGTCCCAGACAGTTCTATATGTCATAGTTATTACTGTAAACCGTTGTGTCCCAGACAGTTCTATATGTCATAGTTATTACTATAAACTGTTGTGTCCCAGACAGTTCTATATGTCATAGTTATTACTATAAACTGTTGTGTCCCAGACAGTTCTATATGTCATAGTTATTACTATAAACTGTTGTGTCCCAGACAGTTCTATATGTCATAGTTATTACTATAAACTGTTGTGTCCCAGACAATTCTATATGTCATAGTTATTACTATAAACCTGTGTGTTTCAGATAGTTCTTACGTCATAGTTATTACTGTAAACCTTTGTGTCTCAGACAGTTCTGTACTGTAAACCCATATGTCTCAAACCAGACAGTTCTATACTCATAATCATTACTGTAAACCTTTGTGTTCAGACAGTTCTTTACGTCATAGTTATTATTGTAAACCCGTGTGTCTCAGAAAGTTCTGTACGTCATAGTTACTACTGTAAACCTATGTGTCTCAAACCAGACAGTTCTATATTCATAGTTATTACTGTAAGCCAGTGTGATCAGACAGCTCTATCCGTCATGGATATTACTAAAAATCCTTTGTGTCCCAGACCGTTGTCACTATAATTCATTCTACCTTCCTTACTTGTTTAACTGTCTCATTTCATCCAGTTATAACTGCATACTGGACAATTTCTTGCTTGATTTATTTCCCTGCAACAAATCGTGCAATATATTGTTTATGGCCTCTGTGTTAAGTTCACCAAGGGAATACATTGGTTTTTTTTTAATACCTGGTCAAATGCAGCCACTTATGCCTTTGATGTTTATGAGGGGTTCCAGAGTAGACAGGAAACGATGGCGGTAGCGCTTGATCTCGAGGATGCATACAATAGAGTTCGATATGATATTTTGATGACCGTACTGATGGAGAAGGGGGTCAATCCCTGGTTGGTGAACTGGATAGCAGCTGTCCCGCACTCTCGTCGGGTTGCTCTCCGTCTGGGTGCATGGACCTCAGAGCCACATATTTTAACCCCGGGACTGCCACAGGGATCAGCAATCTCACCGGTGCTCTTTAATGTGTATACGAGCAAGATTGCAAACCTAGAAGCACCGGGGGTTGGAAGGATACTAACATTTGCAGATGATATTCTTGCATATAGGCAGGGGAAATTTAGGGAGCAAACAGCTCAGGAGCTACAGGCAACAGTAGACAATGTGATTGACTGGTGCGCTGAAATGAGTGCTGTCATCCACCCAGAAAAGGCAGCTGTTTTGTGGTGCTCTCTGGACAACAGTATTGTGAGAGCTGATGTCCCAAGCCTCACGATAGATGGTAGAAGCGTCAACAAAGAGAACAAACTGAAGTATCTGGGAATCACATTTGACAGGAGCCTGTCCTTCAAGGACCATGTGGAGACGGTTGTGACAAGATCTCCAAAGATACTCAATGCACTTAAAACTATGGCGGCAATGGACACAGAGCAGAGAATGCTTTTCACACTATACCAGCACTTGATCCTCTCAGTGATTGATTATGGACTAGGACTGCTCACTGTCTCAAAGAGTCAGCTGGTGAAATTAGAGCGCATACAGACCGAAGCGATGCGAGTCATTCTGGGATGCACCAGAGACACCCCAGTAGTGTGTATGCGTTACTTGGTTTGCCGTCCGTTGCAGGTAGGCTCAAGGTGATGCAGGCGAAGGCATACCTCAGAGTAGCTGCAGACGCAGATCACCCGTTGCATGAGGCGCTGGACGCCGTTAAGCGTCAGCGACTGATAAGAGGGAAATCATGGATGGCTCAGGCGGAGGATACGATCAGGCAGGTGTGCCCCTTGGAGAACATTAGGAGAGGAGAAGAGTGGGTCAGAGTGTCAGCGGAGCAGTCAGACTTGTGCAGAGTTATAATCACATTGAGCCGGGAGTGCCGGAAGTGGCCAACAGAAGCCACGGAAGTGGAAATCCAGCAACTAATTCAGGATAATGCTCGCTCAGGTGATGTGATCATCTATACAGATGGGTCGGTGTTGAGAGGTAGGAGAAGCGCCTGGGGGTTCTTAGCTAAAGCCAATGGTCGACGTTTGGTGCAGGAGAGCCTGGCATATGATACCACAACGTCTAGCTTAAGAATGGAGGTGGAGGCGGTCAGTGCAGCTTTCCGCTGGATGGAGAATACGATACACACACACATCGTGATTGTAACTGACTCCGAAAGCATGCTGAGTAGGGTGAAGACAGGCAAGCTTCGTGCAGAGTGGGTTGCTTCGCTTCGGAAGTCACGGGTGACAAGCATCGTCTGGATCTTTTCTCCGGGGCCTGCTGGTGTGCAGGGGAATGAACAGGCGGACAGATTGGCTGGATCGCCAAAACTTGGTGGAGTATTGATGCATGACAAGGCAGATGTGGTTGCGACCTTGTGGGAGCATGTGTATACCTCGGAGGAGCAAATGGATCACCATGGTCTGGTAAGAATGCGACAGCGAGGGATGACGAGGGGATCTGGCCGACGATCAACGCTCAGAGGAAAGGCGAGACAGACATATAATCAGATTGCTACTGGTACTATTAGTGTTGAAACTCTTCTCTGGCTGCTGAGGATGGGGACGGAGCGCTTATGGGAATGCCCCGAGTGCTGTGATGTCGGTTCCTAAATCAATCAATCAATCAATCATTCATTGTTAAGTTAAACTGTCATTCCATATGCCACAGGGCATTGGTTATTTTCAAGTAATTCTTACTTAGAACACGCACTCATTCACAGTTAAGGTGCAGTGTTGAAGAAGTTATAATGCGCCTGCCTCGCATACAACCTCTCTTGTCCTCTGTTCGATCTTTGAGATGTTACGCTAGTCCCGTATTGGAGTATCTGGATAATATGTGTTTATCGGTATACATTATATCAACATAACTAAGGCTGCAAGGTGCCGCTGGAGAGGCGCGGCTAAAGCTTTAGGTCGCAGCTTTATGGGATGGGTTACTTGTGTGCTTACTCTCTCCATTCCCTTCCAGGACGAGTAGCTGAAACCTATGTACCGAAGCTGTCAGTGTAGAGTGAATATGGTGGGAAATCGAGTCTTCCAGTCCTGAGAATTGAAGCCAGGTGAAAGATGAAGACTGCGCTAGCAAGCCACCGTGACCTGTGTGTTGAGATACTCTGTTGTGACCATGTGTTCTTGTCCAACCATCGGCACTCCATGGATGATGTGGCCACTAGCACCCCTCCCGCCTGAACCAGTACAGCACCGGTTGGCACTCCTGAAGGTTTATGGGATACACAGCGCTAGATCCATGTCTGTATAGATCAGTCAAGGCTGGCTGGGTGATGTGCTAGATCCATGTCTGTATAGATCAGTCAAGGCTGGTTGGGTGATGTGCTAGATCCATGTCTGTCTAGATCAGTCAAGGCTGGCTGGGTGATGTGCTAGATCCATGTCTGTATAGATCAGTCAAGGCTGGGTGATGTGCTAGATCCATGTCTGTATAGATCAGTCTATGCTGGGTGGGTGATGTGCTAGACCCATGTCTGTATAGATCAATCAAGGCTGGGTGGGTCATGTGCTAGATCCATGTCTGTATAGATCAGTCAAGGCTGGGTTGGTGATGTGCTAGACCCATGTCTTTATAGATCAATCAAGGCTGGGTGGGTCATGTGCTAGATCCATGTCTGTATAGATCAGTAAAGGCTGGGTGGGTGATGTGCTAGACCCATGTCTGTATAGATCAGTCAAGGCTGGCTGGGTGATGTGCTAGATCCATGTCTCTATAGATCAGTCAAGACTGGGTGGGTGATGTGCTAGACCCATGTCTGTATAGATCAGTCAAGGCTGGGTGGGTCATGTGCTAGACCCATGTCTGTATAGACCAGTCAAGACTGGGAGGGTGATGTGCTAGATCCATGTTTGTATAGATCAGTCAAGGTTGCGTGGGTCATGTGCTAGACCCATGTCTGTATAGATCAGTCAAGGCTGGCTGGGTAATGTGCTAGACCCATGTCTGTATAGATCAATCAACGCTGTGTGGGTCATGTGCTAGACCCATGTCTGTATAGATCAGTCAAGTCTGGGTGATGTGCTAACCCATGTCTGTATAGATCAGTCAAGGCTGGCTGGGTGATGTGCTAGACCCATGTCTGTATAGATCAGTCAAGGCTGGGTGGGTAGTGTGCTAGACCCATGTCTGTATAGATCAGTCAAGGCTGGGTGGGTGATGTGCTAGACCCATGTCTGTATAGATCAGTCAAGGCTGACTGGGTGATGTGCTAGACCCATGTCTGTATAGATCAGTCAAGGCCGGCTGGGTGATGTGCTAGATCCATGTCTGTATAGATCAGTAAAGACTGGGTGGGTCATGTGCTAGATCCATGTCTGTATAGATCAGTCAAGGCTGGGTGGGTAATGTGCTAGACCCATGTCTGTATAGATCAGTCAAGGCTGGGTGGGTGATGTGCTAGACCCATGTCTGTATAGATCAGTCAAGGCTGACTGGGTGATGTGCTAGACCCATGTCTGTATAGATCATTCAAGGCCGGCTGGGTGATGTGCTAGATCCATGTCTGTATAGATCAGTCAAGGCTGGGTGATGTGCTAGATCCATATTTGTATATATCAGTCAAGACTGGGTGGGTCATGTGCTAGATCCATGTCTGTATAGATCAGTCAAGGCTGAGTGGGTGGTGTGCTAGATCCATGTTTGTATAGATCAGTCAAAGCTGGGTGGGTGATGTGCTAGACCCATGTCTGTATAGATCAGTAAAGGCTGGGTGATGTGCTAGATCCATGTTTGTATAGATCAGTCAAGGCTGGGTGATGTGCTAGACCCATGTCTGTATAGATCAGTCAAGGTTGGCTGGGTGATGTGCTAGATCCATTTCTGTATAGATCAGTCAAGGCTGGGTGGGTGATGTGCTAGACCCATGTCTGTATAGATCAGTCAAGGCTGTCTGTATGATGTGCTAGATCCACGTCTGTATAGATCAGTCAAGGCTGGGTGATGTGCTAGATCCATGTCTGTATAGATCAATCAAGGCTGGGTGATGTGCTTGACCCATGTCTGTATAGATCAGTCAAGGCTGGGTGATGTGCTAGACCCATATATGTATAGATCAGTCAAGGTTGGGTGGGTGATGTGCTAGACCCATGTCTGTATAGATCAGTCAAGGCTGGGTGGGTCATGTGCTAGACCCATGTCTGTATAGATCAGTCAAGGCTGGGTGGGTGATGTGCTAGACCCATGGCTGTATAGATCAGTCAAGGCTGGGTGGGTGATGTGCTAGATCCATGTTTGTATAGATCAGTCAAGGCTGGGTGATGTGCTAGATCCATGTCTGTATAGATAAGTCAAGGCTGGGTGATGTGCTAGACCCATTTCTGTATAGATCAGTCAAGGTTGGGTGGGTGATGTGCTAGACCCATGTCTGTATAGATCAGTCAAGGCTGGGTGGGTCATGTGCTAGACCCATATCTGTATAGATCAGTCAAGGCTGGCTGGGTGATGTGCTAGATTCATGTCTGTATAGATCAGTCAAGGCTGGGTGATGTGCTAGATCCATGTTTGTATAGATCAGTCAAGGCTGGGCGATGTGCCATACCCATGTCTATATAGATCAGTCAAGGCTGGGTGGGTCATGTGCTAGACCCATAGCTGTATAGATCAGTCAAGGCTGGGTGATGTGGTCAGTATCACGGGGTCGCCTTTACTTCCTCATACGTTTTCTGGTATCCAGTATAGGCTGAGAGCCCAGGTCAAAGTGTTCTTGACAAAATCCACCTGGGTGCGATTCAACCCATGACCACTAGTCCAGCCACCAGCCACTATACTATCACGGCTCTCGGCTCGTTATACCGCGCCTTTAATTTATGTGCGCCACGCACTCACAACACGTTAAGAAAATCTTGAATCCCGAACCACCCGACTGGCGGGTGTACTACACCAGACGCCCATCTTCTGGACCACACCTCGCGAGCAGTATGTGTAAAGTTTGTGAAACCACCTTTCTGTTCCTGCAGCATGGTGCCTTAAGTTAATTCGTTCTGTGTTAGTCTTCGCTGTAATTGTTGTCACTTTTGTTTGTATGCAAGCTTCTCTGTCTGTCAGTTCGTCCATCTGTTTAACCGTCCGTCTAGCTGCCCTTCCGCCCGCCCATCTGTCTGTCCGTCCGTCTGTCTGCCTGCCTGTCTGCCTTGCCTGTCTACCCGAACGCTAGCACTTCCGTCCGTCGTCCTGTCTGCCTGTCCGCCCGCCTCCCCGTCCGTCCGCCTCCCCGCTGCCGGTTTATCTATGTCTGGTGTGTTGGTCAGTCAGCATCTTTGTCTACCACCAAATGGACGCCGATGTTGGCTCACAAATGTTGTTTAAGCCTGCAGGGTATCTGGAAGCTTTCGATCGTAGGCGAACTTAGTCGCTTGGGCAGCTTCGAGTTTGCTTCCCTTATCCTAGGATCAATGACACAACTGCTAATTTGTACTCCCCGACAGACTTTTGTTTGTGTCCGATGATTCTGCCGTAGTTACTTTAATATCTGCACGTTACTTAATTACAACATAAATGAGCGTTTTATTGTTTGGCAAACGCTCACTCTCGACGTTTTTCTAACTGTACAGAATAGCAAGCGGTAGCTGATTGGGCTTCTCACAATGCGGCCTTCATTTGTCTCTCTATACATTCATTTCAAGAAGTCGAACCTTTCATATTTCTAATGCCTTCACGTGTAATTATGTCTCTTCTAGTAGAGCTGGAAATTGTAAAGCTATATGCCTTATTATATTCATATATACAGTAGTTGTATCAGTATCAGTTTCTAGAACCCTCATTAAGTCATGTCTCTTGTTACATTTGTCTGTTGTTATATTAGTATCAGTTTCTCGAACCCCCAATAAGCCACGTGTCTTGTTACATTTGTCTGTTGTTATATTAGTATCAGTTTCTCGAACCCTCAATAAGCCACGTGTCTTGTTACATTTGTCTGTTGTTATATTAGTATCAGTTTCTCGAACCCTCAATAAGCCACGTGTCTTATTACATTTGTCTGTTGTTATATTAGTATCAGTTTCTAATCAGCCTCAGGAAACCTCACTAAAGCTAATCTTTAGTTACAAATCCCTCACAAGACGTCGCAGTTAACACCAGCATGTTTTGGCTGTTTGTAATTTCTTGGTACATTTATTTTCAGTAGTTTGCCATTGTTATATTCATGTGTGCTTATATTAGTATATATTTCAGCAACACTCGTTAAAGCTGTGCTTCTTATTATATCAATATGTGCTTATATTATTATCCGTTTCTAGAAGCCTATCAAAGCTATATGTCTTGTTATATTTTCTGTGCTTATATTAGTAGCAGTTTCTAGAACCCTCTTCTTAAATCCCGACGTGATGAATGCTACACCACGTTAATGTAAAACAGTGTGTCTAGTTCTAAAAATTTTGGTTCGGGTGAATGCTAACACTGGCTGGTGGGAAGAAATATTCCCTGTTCTATAGATCTTGGCTCATGCGAATGATAGACTTCTCTAGTGATAAACCATGTATCAAAGTCTATGAGATTCTGATTCAAGTGAATGCTAAACTTGGCTAGTGATAAACAACATGAGCAGTTCTATAGTAGTTAGAACTTCACCGCCGAGCAAACACTATCCGAAGCTTCCGATCGTCAGAAGTGGCCCACCTGGCCTAAAGCCATCCCGCCCTTGAGGAGGTCAACACTTTACACCCGGTGCACCGTGACCTTGGTTTATGTGAATCTTAGACATAGATAGCCATAAACAGTATGTCCAATTCTATAGATGTTGGCTCAGGTGAATGTTGCACCTGGAAAGTGCTAAACAATATGTTCAGTCCACTAAATTGTGGTTCAGGTCAATGTCAGACCTAGCTATTTATAAGCGTGTCCAGTTCTATAAATTTTGGTTTGGCTTGTATCAATGTTTATGGTTCAAGTAGGTAATAGACTTGCTCAATGGCGACCTTCATAACGGGTGTTACAGCTGATGGAATGTTTAAGTCAAGATGCTGAGGTGTCACGCAGATGTGAACGCTTCCAGTCAGCTATGTCTGCTCATGGAAGCCACAACTTAGGTGTCACGTGGGGGTAAGCACTTCCAGTCAGCTATATCCGCCATGGAAGGCACAACGTAGGTGCCACATACGAGCCAACGCTCCCAATCAGCCGTATCCACTTATGGAAGCTATAACTTAGGTGTCACGTAGAGGTCAGCGCTTCCAGTCAGCTATATCCACCATGGAAGCCACAGTTTAGGTGTCACGTAGAGGTCAGCGCTTCCAGTCAGCTATATCCACCATGGAAGCCACAGCTTAGGTGTTACGAAGAGGCCATGGCTTGCTGTTAGTTACGTCCAGCCGCCGTAGCTGATGGCTAGCCTGCCACCTGGAGGTTATGTTCAAACCCCCATTGAGGTGGAGATTGTTGTCAACGCGCTGGCCTCCCAGGCCGACCCAACCTAAATTGAGTACCAGGGAATGTCCTGGAAAGTAAAAACAGCCGGTGTGATCTTGACCGCGTCTCTCATCAAGTGCCAAGTGGTTTAAAATATGAGCCTATTACCATATATCTAATACGTATCATGGCGTGAAAATGATCCGTTATTTACTTGATCATCAACATCATCATTATGTAGAGGGTCTTCGCGGAACGTCACAGGACAGTTTTTTAGATCCCTCACCAGCTCTCACGCCTCATGCACCCTCGTGTCCAAGTTGTATGCAATGTCCTGTGTTTTATCTTCGTACTAGTCTCCATGTCGAGTGTATTTCGGGATGCATAATATGGTAGTTTACTTACTGATGATATCTGGTTACATATATCTTTTTGCCCTCATTTCCCGTGAACGCCAGTCGGTGATTGTTGTAATCTATTGTCAATAAACATACAATAGCCGAGCGTCTCAACTGTCTGATTCCATAGTTGCATTCTTCGTGGCTCCGTACCCTACCCTATGTGTGTCAGACACGAGAATTATAAACGGTCTAATTAAGCGTAATCTGCAGACGCCCGTCTGGCACGCGATGTCTGACCGTTGGAGTCATGATTCTAGTCTATGCTGGTATCCGAGCGGCCAGGCACGGCACAATTGCCGCCTCAGGAGAGACTGGCGGGTGTCGCGGGGAGGTTCTCAAGGCAGACAACAATGTAGGATATTTTACAGTTGGCAAAAACGGACGTCGGACTGGTTTAGAAGTGTGGCTCAAAAGTGCCGTGTTATATAGTTCAGCTGGCGACAATATTCTAAAAACGACATTATTCAAATTCAAAAGGAAGACTATAGATCATACACCTCGACTACCTCTACATAGTGAATCAGAAGCCAGCCGTCTTTGACAAGAGCGAAAAAATATACGGTTTCTTGTTGACGTCGATCTTGATATTTCTAAAGTACCAGCTTCATTGCACACGATTACCACCATCAATACACTAATCTCGCCGGTGCTACAGAGTTTGTGCAAATGTGCACCTCATCAGGTTTGAGTCTGTGGAAATCCACAATTAGGACTGCTGGTTTCGTTTTTATGTCAGGACACACTGGTGTCTATCTAAAGAAATTAAAACGCAGATGCTTTAGCTCAGGGGTGGTCAACCTTTTTAGCAGGAGGGCCAAATTTCAGAAATAATATTTCCTGCCGGGCCACGCACACAAAAAATTAAACAAGCAAGCGTGCTACAGCTTCGACCACATCGTCGCTTACCACTCCGCGGGCCGCAACATGACTCCCGGCGGGCCGCATGCGACCCGCGGGCCTCGTGTTGGCCGCCCCTGCTTTAGCTGGTTCTGCGATTATAGTGGAGGGCTCATCGAGGGCCGATCATTCATCTTACCCGTAATTAAATATTTTGGTGGGAATTCTGATCTCGATGACGCTGGCGACTCCTTGCTCAAGGGACGTTGATGTTAAGCAGGGAGGTGCGAGACTTGAAGGCCTTGTAATAGGCACAAGAAAACTTGTCGACGACACTGAACTGGTTTGATCAGCCAACACACTCTCATAGAAACTCCGATGAAGTGATCTGTAACATCGTGGACCTGTGTGACTTGCAGTGATGATACTCTTGATAATCTTGATAATGTGATGCTCTAATCTCCAACGACAGACCAATCAGACATGTCAGTCGTTAAAATGCAAAGTTAAGATGTAGCCAACACATGTAATGACAATCGTTAGAACTTTTCACAAATGGTCAGTATCTGCATAGAATAGATCGCGTGAACTGGATACTTGCTCGTCTAGACATCAGATGAAACGATACAGCTGATGGCACGCTCATTGCACACACATCTCCCCATAATTGCTCCAGAACCTCTTATAGGTCACACAAAGTGAACTCCAGCACAGTACACGCACTTCATAGCACCGGCGATAATAGTCTTCAGTGCCTTTGTGAATTAGATATTGTCATGAACCGGGTACTTGAACATCTAGACATCAAATTAGATATTGTCATGAACCGGGTACTTGAACATCTAGACATCAAATTAGATATTGTCATGAACCGGGTACTTGAACATCTAGACATCAAATTAGATATTGTCATGAACCGGGTACTTGAACATCTAGACATCAAATTAGATATTGTCATGAACCGGGTACTTGAACATCTAGACATCAAATTAGATATTGTCATGAACCGGGTACTTGAACATCTAGACATCAAATTAGATATTGTCATGAACCGGGTACTTGAACATCTAGACATCAAATTAGATATTGTCATGAACCGGGTACTTGAACATCTAGACATCAAATTAGATATTGTCATGAACCGGGTACTTGAACATCTAGACATCAAATTAGATAGTGTCATGAACCGGGTACTTGAACATCTAGACATCAAATTAGATATTGTCATGAACCGGGTACTTGAACATCTAGACATCAAATTAGATATTGTCATGAACCGGGTACTTGAACATCTAGACATCAAATTAGATATTGTCATGAACCGGGTACTTGAACATCTAGACATCAAATTAGATATTGTCATGAACCGGGTACTTGAACATCTAGACATCAAATTAGATATTGTCATGAACCGGGTACTTGAACATCTAGACATCAAATTAGATATTGTCATGAACCGGGTACTTGAACATCTAGACATCAAATTAGATAGTGTCATGAACCGGGTACTTGAACATCTAGACATCAAATTAGATATTGTCATGAACCGGGTACTTGAACATCTAGACATCAAATTAGATATTGTCATGAACCGGGTACTTGAACATCTAGACATCAAATTAGATATTGTCATGAACCGGGTACTTGAACATCTAGACATCAAATTAGATATTGTCATGAACCGGGTACTTGAACATCTAGACATCAAATTAGATATTGTCATGAACCGGGTACTTGAACATCTAGACATCAAATTAGATATTGTCATGAACCGGGTACTTGAACATCTAGACATCAAATTAAACATGCAGCCAACAGACTAACACATAATTATCACCCTGAAAATGAGCACACGGAGAGACAACTTGGGAACTCCTGCCATACCATGAAGTGTTCACTGCCTCTGTAGAATGAATATTTGTACGAACTGAATACTTGACTAACACAGAATTATCACCCCCCCCCCCCAACTTGGGAACTCCTGCTGTACCATAAAGTGTTCACTGCCTCTGTAGAATGGATATTTGCAGGAACTGAATACTTGACTAACACAGAATTATCACCCCCAACGTGGGAACTCCTGCTGTACCATGAAGTGTTCACTGCCTCTGTAGAATGGATATTTGCAGGAACTGAATACTTGACTAACACAGAATTATCACCCCCCCCCCCCCCCAACTTGGGAACTCCTGCTGTACCATAAAGTGTTCACTGCCTCTGTAGAATGGATATTTGCAGGAACTGAATACTTGACTAACACAGAATTATCACCCCCAACGTGGGAACTCCTGCTGTACCATGAAGTGTTCACTGCCTCTGTAGAATGGATATTTGCACGAACTGAATACTTGAGCATCGAGACATCAAATTAAACGACGCAGCCAACAGACTAACACAGAATTATCACTCTGAAAGCGAGTCCACAGAAAGCAAACCTGGGAACTTCTGCCATACCATAAAATATTCGGTTTCAAGTCACGCGCGCAACAGTTCCGTCGCATAATTTGAAAGGCGACAATTAATATATAATGTACAAACATGGCCGGGTATTGGTTATACATAGTTCTAACTTCTATTCATTAAGAGTGTAGCATTGTTGTATACTGTCTGTGTTGTACTGTGTAAGGTTACTGTGTTGTGTTTTTAACTCTCTTTCGGGTCTCATTATTTTGTTTCTAATATTCATTGCGGCTTATTCATTTTTTACCGCATTTTTTTTTTTTTTTTTAGCATATCCTTTTTACAGGACTTAGCTGTCAACACCAGCATCTTTCAGCTGTATGTTGATCTCTTGGCAAGATTACGCTCAGTAGTTTGCCATTGCTTTCTGAGCGGCCGGCTCAGTATCCCGCAAGTCACGAGCGGGGGTCGAACCGCCTCAGCTCTCGCTCCGCTACGAGACTCTGCGTGATAAACGGGATTACAGAGAGAAAGTGTTGTAACCCCACAGCCAGAGAGACCGGCCTTTTACCGCATAGTTTTCAAATAAAGTCAACGTAAAACCCATTTTGCCCGAGTGTCCGGGGCTCTTTAGGGAAGGAGCAATAGTTACATATGCATGCCGTAAGCAGCGGCTAATGAGAGTTGGCTTGGGACTGGCAACAACATTCCGTTGGAAATATTAGCTACACAATCTGCCAACCGTGAACATGTCTGAGGATGAAGAAACAAAATAAGTCAGCCAACCGAGATAAAAGGAGTCTCTTCTGGAAGTGGTATGGCCAGATGAAAGGAGCCTTCTAGAAGAGGTATGACCAGATGAAAGGAGTCTCTTCTAGAAGAGGTATGCCCAGATGAAAGGAGTCTCTTCTAGAAGAGTTATGACCAGATGAAAGCAGTCTCTTCTTGAAGAGGTATGACCAGATGAAAGGAGTCTCTTCAAGAAGAGGTATGGCCAGATGAAAGGAAGCTCATCTAGAAGAGGTATGACCAGATGAAAGGAGTTTCTTCTAGAAGTGGTATGACCAGATGAAAGAAGTCTCTTCTAGAAGTGGTATGACCAGATGACAGGAATCTCTTCTAGAAGAGGTATGACCAGATGAAAGGAGTCTCTTCTAGAAGAGGTATGGCCAGATGAAAGGAGTCTCTTCTAGAAGATGTATGACCAGATGCGGAGAAAGCCGAAAAGAGTAAAAATCGCTGTCTTACTTCCTTTCATTCAAGAACATCTCCAGAATGTGCATCTGGAATGTCACAGCTTCACATATCATCATCATCATCATCATCATCATCATCATCATCATCATCATCATCATCATCATCATCATCATCATCATCATCATCATCATCATCATCATCATCATCATCATCATCATCATCATCATCATCATCATCATCATCATCATCATCATCATCATCATCATCATCATCATCATCATCATCATCATCATCATCATCATCATCATCATCATCATCATCATCATCATCATCATCATCATCATCATCATCATCATCATCATCATCATCATCATCATCATCATCATCATCATCATCATCATCATCATCATCATCATCATCATCATCATCATCATCATCATCATCATCATCATCATCATCATCATCATCATCATCATCATCATCATCATCATCATCATCATCATCATCATCATCATCATCATCATCATCATCATCATCATCATCATCATCATCATCATCATCATCATCATCATCATCATCATCATCATCATCATCATCATCATCATCATCATCATCATCATCATCATCATCATCATCATCATCATCATCATCATCATCATCATCATCATCATCATCATCATCATCATCATCATCATCATCATCATCATCATCATCATCATCATCATCATCATCATCATCATCATCATCATCATCATCATCATCATCAATCAGCATCAATCATCCATCATCATCATCTCCACCCATCCACCCACCCACCCACCCATCCATCCATCCATCCATCCATCCATCCACCCACACACCCACCCACCCCCCACCCACCCATCCATCCATCCATCCATCCATCCATCATAGCCGTCGTGGTGGTGGTGGTGGTGTCATATCTTAAAGCGTTGGCGGTCGTTGTTCGTCATCTCACGCGGTCAGAAGAGTCTTAGATGGGGGCTATGTTCTTGTCCCGATTCTACCATGTGGCAAAGCCATCCAGGTCACCTAGGGGTTGTACAGATAGTTTCACACCCCGATATACCAGGCTCGATGTCAATCGCAGGCCATTTGGCAGAAGATCGCTTTGCAATGTTTTTCACAATGGTATGAGCGTCGGCCTTGTGGCATACCACTGATCGTAAAACTGCATATAGAATCACTAACATCCAACAAATGCTATTGACTGCGACGTTGTGTAATGGACATGCAACTAACTCAGTGTTAGCCGCACCGGTTGGAAGACAAATTGATCATGCCACTAATGCGAATCTCTCCGAAGAGATCTCTGTTAGTAGTTAGTAGGCACATGTTCTGCCCTGCGCATCATCACGACAGCTCTGTTTGGAGCTAATGTTGCCTCATTTATTGCCGAGCGCCTGGTAGAATCATGTATATTGCGAGAACATCGCCTGGGTTCATTCCTTGTTGGGAAGGGTTGTCCCACTGGCTAAACTCGTATCCGTTGTCTTCTGTGGTTTGAATAGAATACCCAGAAGAGTGGAGCAGTGGGAATATAGTTTGTAGCTGGCTGGACACAGGTCACTGTATTTAGGACCTCGCTTCAAGTAGTCGTTGTAGTTGATCTCTGTTGTATCATCACATATCCACACACTCACCAGTAAACAGCTGCCTACTACAGCGAGGAGACAAGCTTAAAGTGCTTTAGAAAACCTAACTCGTTGTATGCACGTGAAACAAGGATCGTTAGTAGGCAAATTGAGAAATATCTAATGGCAATGGAAATGTTCTTTCTGAGGAAAATGTAATGAATATCACGGACGAACAGTGAAACGAATGAGCAGAAGTTGTTTCTTCAAGAAATATACTAAAATTGTATATTGATGACAGAAGTTAGATGTAGAAAGTCAACAGTTTTTAGGCTCCTTATGAGGAGAAATAATCTTGAAAACTATATGGGGAATTAGCAAGGGGAAGATGAAAAGATAAATACCCGGATAGGTTGACCATATGACATAATCGTGACAATAACACAGACTTGATCTATGACCCTGGCGATCGCTTGAGACTGCATAACCATGACCGCCCACACCTATCGGCATGGCACATAGTGATGATGTGTAACAGCACGTATGAGGGTCCTCGGAAGGAGGGTCCTGGGGAGTTAGGATTCGCAAAAGGATGTTAGAATGTACCATCAGGGTGCGATACAGAGAGTGCTGGCGACCCATTGCAGCCGATCTTTGTGAAGATGGTACCGATATGTATGATTTGATTTCAAGAGTCAACCAAGCCTTGTAATTGGCTGACAGAGGTGGCGTGTGGCACGGGCAGGCGAGGAGGGAGTTGGTCACCTCAGATTGTAATGAAGCATGTACACGACAAGGCCAACGTTTCAACAAGACGATCTTCTTAAAATCGTTCGTGGAAGACAGAGTTCAAGGCAAAAGAGTTAAGAGCACGACAGATCAATAACTGACCAGGCAGTATCAAAGAGATATGGTCAGGGTGTAGCATGGCAGAATGGACAACCATGGTCAAACTGATAGAGATCCGGTATTGTGTGCTCACTCGCTTTGAACTCAAGCGTAGTCCATACACGTACTACTACTTCATCAGCACAGTGTGCATCAGCACACCGGAAGTTTAAGAGGGTGCGCTATTATTCAATCAGCCATGCTGAGCTCCTTAGAGATCCTTTATAAGCAACCTTCATTGCGAAGACAACACTTGATGATGATACACATTGTAAACCAATTCAGCGGTGAAAGTAGCTTGATCTTAGAAGAATATTTGGCCGCTTCAGAGAGAGAGAGAGAGCAATCTCTGTGACAGCGTGAACACAATTGTCAGGAACTGTCTAGACCCAGCGGACAACTGATAATTAGAAACATAATGAAATTGAACAGATGTCGATGAGCAGCACGTGTGGAACCAATGGAGATAACGCGATTTCAGGAGAATGGCAATCACTGGGAGGTTGCAATATCGCCAGTAGTCCATTCACAATTATTGATCGGCTCACTGCCAATATAAGGGGAAGGTGTAGCAATTAGAGGATACACTAGACAATAGAATAGCTATAGGCGCGCCAAATTAGAGGATACACAAGACAACAGAAGAGCTATTGTTGTTTGCATATCCTTTACAGGACATTGCTGTCAACATCAGCATCTTTCAGCTGATTGGTGATTTCTTGGCAAGATTACGCTCACAAGTTTGCCATTGCATTCTGAGCGACCGGCTCACATACCCCGTAAGTTACCGAAGTGATTCGAACTACTGCTGATTCTCACCTTCGTCACGTTACTTACGAGAATATACGAGATTACGGAGAAAAGTCGCTAACCTCTAGGCCAGGAAGCCGGCAGAAGAGCTATAGGCGCGCCAAATTCAAACCTGTTACATCCAGTTAACGACAGTTCCACGCCAAAGAAAGTGTGTATTTTATACAGTGACATGTATCACGTTTATATTGTACAGTGAAGAAAGTGTGTATGTTAATCCAGGGGTCTTATCGACTTCCACCTGTATTCTGTTGGTGAAAGGTACTGGCGTCAAATCGAACTCATTCCCACGTAGTAAGCAGACCGTGGTCGTTTTGATGACTTCGTGTGCAATCTTACGTCCTGGCTTGGTAGAGGGTGGTCTTGTACAATGCCGCAAAACATTGCGTCAGCTTTTTTGACTTTGAGAATACCGCCTATTCTTATGTTTATTCCTCCTTTGTGCGTGTGGAATGAGAGGCAGTCTGGGAGAATCGTGGCATTCTATGACAGTAACAATGCCGTAAGATGTGCGTACAACCATGCCGTAAAGGGGACAAATGTAGGATTGCTGTACACTCCTTGCGTAGACAGCTGAAAAAGGCGGAGGTACCCCAGTACAACGGTAATATGACAGACTAAAAGGATAATCAGTCGGATTGCATCCGAACCGTTGGAAGAGAAGAGCGCGATGAACTATTTAGAAAGAATGTGGCAAACAGTTTGACATTGTGGGTTAAAGACCATCTGTTTGGAACATTACAAGCAACACACAAGACAGAAGGCTGTGGACAAACACGGCGACAAACGGACTATAGGAAGAAGTGTTCCCAGGGCAAATGATGCCTTTATAACCCGATGCCTTTATAACCCGAGCTAGAAGATAAAAAAACAAACAATGCATAACATATGTCCATAGCACGAGGTAGAAGACAGCAGAACAAACAACACAGAGGATGCTTCTCTAGCACTGGCTAGAACAGAATATACAACACATACCGTGGCGAAGTGGTCAAGCCGTTTGACTCAGGCTCCGAATGTTCTCGGTTCGATTCCGGGCCGCGTCCTTCGGTTCACGAGTGAAATTTTTCGGAGACTCCTGTGGGTCGTCGCTAGAGCTAATGAGTTCGTGTTCTGTGCGACGCTTTCCGCTCTGCGGAAAGAGACTGAGCCATGTGGGATAACACCCGGTGCAATGAAGTCGACCTTGTCGATTTTTAAGCGACTTTTTAAAGATACATCTACAACCCGTGGTAGAGGACAGTAGAACAAACAACACGTAAAGATACCTCTATAGCACGAGCTAGAACTGAATATACAACACATACGATACATCTACAACCCGAGGTAGAAGACAGTAGAACAAACAACACATAGATAAATATACGACTCGAGCTAGAAGACAGTAGAACAAACAACACATAAGATACACCTACAACCCGAGGTAGATGACAGTAGAACAAACAACACAAAATATAAATCTACAACCCGAGGTAGAAGACAGTAGAACAAACAACACATAAGATACACCTACAACCCGAGGTAGACGACAGTAGAACAAACAACACAAAATATAAATCTACAACCCGAGGTAGAAGACAGAAGAACAAACAACACAAATGATACATCTACAGCCCGAGGTAGAAGACAGTAGAACAAACAACACATAAGATACATCTACAACCCGAGGTAGAAGACAGTAGAACGAACAACACAAAATATAAATCTACAACCCGAGGTAGAAGACAGAAGAACAAACAACACATAAGATACATCTACAACCCGAGGTAGAAGACAGTAGAACAAACAACACATAAGATACATCTACAACCCGAGGTAGACGACAGTAGAACAAACAACACATAAATAAATCTATGACTCGAGCTAGAAGACAGTAGAACAAACAAAACAAAATATAAATCTACAACCCGAGGTAGAAGACAGAAGAACAAACAACACATAAGATACATCTACAACCCGAGGTAGAAGACAGTAGAACAAACAAAACAAAATATAAATCTACAACCTGAGGTAGAAGACAGTAGAACAAACAACACATAAGATACATCTACAACCTGAGGTAGAAGACAGTAGAACAAACAACACATAAGTTACATCTACAACCCGAGGTAGAAGACAGTAGAACAAACAACACAGATAAATCTATGACTCAAGCTAGAAGACAACAGAACAAACAACAAAGTTACATTGCTAAATTGTGTGATTTATTACGTATAAATATAAAATTATGGATTATTGTGATTTATTATAAACAAAGATAAATTAATCCGTCTTCTGTATCCGTAATAGGGAACATTGTTGTTGTTGTCTTCCACTTATGCCATTAGGCGTCGTGGGGGAGGAGTAATTAACGTTCTAACGCCTATGACTAGCGCCTGTCCTCCAATTTCCTCCATGATTCAATAGCAATTTTCTAGGATCAAGTAAATTCCTTGCCGGTTTGCTAGACCTCTCATAGGTTCCTGACCTACTTGACCGTTCAAGTGGATACGAAATATATTATTATATATAGTTCTTCTTCTGAAAGAAAAATCTGCCGTTTGGCTCCCTATTGTTTAGTAACGATTGCCAAAGCGAGTGATGAGTAACCTCGACGTACGTGTGACAAAGAAATTTTCTAGTTTCTTCATGTCAGAGTAGTCTGTAAATGTGCTGGTTATGTGTATAATCGTTCTGTCGATAAAGCAGGCTAATGTATATCGTTTACTTTTCCATAAAACCGTTCTGTCGATATCGCAGTACTTGAATCTCCAGAAATATCGGCCGCAACTCAAGGCGGGGTTGTAGCTGTTCTGTAAGTGCGTCACGTATTTCCAAACCGGTGAAGTATTCGTGTTTGTACATACAATATTTGACCTGGGGCCTGCTCAGGCAATCATGTCTGTATGGAAGCTGCCATAGGGTAGTTCTAGACGCTGGCCTGCCGGCAGGGAGGTCATGAGTTCCAATCCACATCGGGGCGGATGTGTAACATTGACCTGCACTCCCATGGCAACCCAGTCTGAAATTTGTACCTGCAGAAGTCTAGGGAAGTAAACGCGGCCGGCGTGATACCGACCACATCACCCATCCACACCACCCAACGACACCACCCAACCACATCACCCAACCACATCACCCAACCACATCACCCAGCCAGTGCCGATTGGTCTTTAAGATTACAGGTCTAGTAGTTATATACCTAAAGCCGCTTGAGGTGTGCAAAAGGGTCCTTTATGTTAATGACGGCCACTGAGTCATTCCAGCGAATGTCATTTTAAGAGACCCTTTTCCGTTATGGAGACTGAATTCACTAATGGGCGCACACGTAGTGTTGGCTGGGCAGTCTGCGTCACTTAGCAACAGATGTAACAACTGACGGAGTATACACACATCCTAGTTCATAGTTTGTTTAACTAGAAATATGGGCCGTTAAACCCAACAGGTAATGGGTCGGACTGGAGGCGATACTTTCTGTTTTTCTTGAATGGTGTTTATGGCGGCATGAAAAAAAAAAAAATAGTGGGTCAGGATGGGAAGGCGGAAATTGGGTTGTATTTACTTCCCCCCCCCCCCCCCCCCTACGAATAAAGCTTAGGCCCTAAGCCAGGTTATGTCAAGCCCTGCCTATCCATTGCTATCTCTTGTTGTTCATTATATATATTCCTAGAAGTGATGTTAGGTATTTACATATTATGGGGTGAAACAATATTACATAGTGTGATCAGTTCCCGTACTCTGAGCTGTTCGCTCCCATAACATTCTGAAAATGTTCCAGCAGTCATTATCATTTGACTGGCTATAGACTGACGCAAATGTCGGCACAAGAGGCATGTCGGGGAACGGTACGGTTGAAGCGAACATTGACTCTACAATGAACCGTTCCACACTGGAGATACATACTCTAGTTCCGTCTGTCAAGGTCGTCAGTGTTATTAATGACATCGGCAGGGGGTAAAGGGCGGGAGTATTTCAATGAAGAAACAATTGGATCGTGTATAGAATTGTCTTTGCCCATCTCTTCAGCCAGGCTTATGTATCTGTTTCATAACAAAATATATGATTTATATCAGATATTTATCTTACGTCAAATAACCGGGAAAAATTGGGAATATTAAAGAGATCTCCATAACAATTTTGTGGAATTTAAAAATGCTTATGATAGTGTCCATAGGAATAGTTTATGGAATGCTATGCAGGAACATATGGGGCTGGTTATCAACCAAGATAAGACAGAATATATGGTAATTTCAAGAGAAGGAATGACTAAAAACTCTGGCCACATACAAATAGATAATATGACCATTAAAAGAACGGAAATATACAAATACCTGGGTACAATCTTCAACTGCTCAAACATCATAAGGGAAGAAATACAAACTAGAATAAATTCTGGAAATAAGATATACTATGCACTACAACATCTACTAAAATCAAATGCGCTTTCTCGTAACACCAAAATCACAATATACAAAACACTGATCAGACCAATTGTGCTGTATGGCTCTGAAACCTGGAGTACAACGAAAGGAGACGAAACCTTGTTACTTTGAGAGCAAAGTTTTAACCCTTTCCCGACTATTACCCCCAAAATCCACGTTTTTACACATGTCTTGTCCCAAGCGCTTCTGAATAATAATTATGCGAATGAATGAATCTACGATTGTATCACGGCCTAGGAAACAGGAAGAGTTGTTTCCCTTGTTCTTCCTGTTTTGAAATCCATTCAACGGTTCAGAAATAATATCAATTTTTCGTGAATTCTCAATATTGTATCATCTATTCGCAAAAAAATGGAATCCAGCCACGATTTTCTTGAAGATTGTGCAGGTATGTCTGTCGATTATGACAGTGTTATTGTGGATATCACTGAACCGTTTGATTTGTTTAGAGATAGTGATGCAGAAAGTGACATTGATTACAGAGGCAGGCTGGAATTTTGACGAAGAGGACCCAGATTTCTGTAGTGTCAGTGAAACTGTAGACAAAGACATGTATGTTTGGAGTCCTGAGACAACCCCTGTAGTCGTTGAAGGTTTTTTTGCATGATCTTCGAGAGAGTTCAGAACCGTTTGACTACTTCAGTCTCATTGTAAATGAGGACTTTTATCAGTCTGCTATGGAACAAACTAATTTGTATGCCACTCAACGACAAGAAAAGGCAGGTAAAGTGGATGTTTACTGGTCACCTGTGAGCACTCAGGAAATAAAAATTTATATTCGTCTTGCTATACTCATGGGCTATGTTCAATTGCCTGAAACTGCCATGTATTGGAGCACAGATGAAGATCTCTATCATCCTGGAGTATCACAGTGCATGGGAAAAACTAGATATGCAAAAATCTCCCAATATTTTCATCTCAATGACACCAGTAAGCAGAAGCCCATAGGCCACAAAGATTACGATCCACTGTACAAGGTAAGACCGTTCCTTGATATGGTGAGGAAAAACATATCCTCGTGTTTTTCTGCTGGCAGAGATATCAGCATTGATGAAGCCATGATTGCCTACAATGGTAGACTAAAGTTCAATGGCTCGGAACGCTGAAGAAGAAGAAGATGACATCACGTAAGGCACCCGGTGGCAGATAAAATGTTCAGATACCCACAACAGTGGCCGCCTACAACAGATCAATGGGTGGAGTGGACAGGTTTGACCAGCTGTCCTCATATTACCCTGTTGGTAGGAAATCTGTGAAGTGGTGGAGATATATGTTTGCCTTTCTCCTGCAAACCTCTATTGTCAACAGCTGGATAATTTGTTCAAACTCCCATCGCCCACACACAAGGGTTGGTGATGTTGGCCATCTCGCTTTTAGGCGTAGCCTGGTTTCTACTCTTGAAGGGTAACATTTCGAGGAAACGGAAAGCTTCTTCTTGCCCCACAACTGTAGGTCTGGGTACCAGCAATCTTTTGGACCACAGACTAATTCGTATGGATGGCAAAAGGAAAACTTGCTACTGGTGTGCCAAGATGAACACCAAGTCTGGTAAGAAGAGCAGAGCCAGTGAGGTTGTTTTTGGATGCAGTCTCTGTCAGATATGGCTGTGCAAGGGGGAATGCTTCACAAAATACCATGAATCACTTGTATCAAAGCACGTGGATATATAGTGCAGGATATTTGCTGCTATCAGGGCACTTATATACATAGTGCGGGACACTTTCAACATCATTTCGTGAGTAAAAAATTTTTCTTCACATTTTTTCCCAGTTAAAATGTTTTTTTAAACCTTTCTTTTTGTTTTATTGTTTTTAATGTTGCTTTATGTTAAACTGTGTCCATTTTTCTAGTTTATTAGTCATCTAGGACATTTATATGTCAAACCAATTCGTGTATAATGACTTTACAAAATATCAAGTCATTAATTTTGCGGAGTTATTTCCCTTTTGTTAGTTATTAAAGGGTTAAGACGCATCTTTGGACCCATTAGGGATACACACAGTGGAGAGTGGAAAAGAAGAAGTAACAAAGACATTTATGATCTGTTTAAGTCCCCGCTAATCACTGGTATCATGAAGGCTAATAGACTACAATGGCTGGGGCATATAGAAAGAATGGAAGATAATAGGGAAACAAAACTCGCTTACACTCAGGAAATAAATGACCGTAGACCCCGAGGTAGATCAAGAAGACGGTGGAGAGATAATATATATACAGATCTACAAGCACTTGGAATCAACGACTGGCAAGAGAAGGTCAACCAGAGAGACGAATGGAGACGGATTGTATCTGCAGCAAAGAACCTCAATGGCTCGGAACGCTGAAGAAGAAGAAGAAGAAGAAGAAGAAGATCTCTTCAGCCAGTCTTCTGTGTGTTCTTTCTAATAATTTATGTTTGTTTTGTTGATTTTGATGCTGCAGGGGTGAATGTGATAAGGGGATGAACGTGTCATGAGCGCAGTCGGACGACAGTTCAACGCCCGAGTTTGTTGTCGTCCGCTAATGGAGTTAAAGACTTACCACCTACTGCTCCGTGCATCCACTACAAAATGTGATAGCGCTATTACATCACAAATCAGTAGAAGCTTCCTGCGGCGGGACATGTTTAAAAAACAATACTGCATAGTCTAGTAGTTAGTTTTGTAAATACGTAATGCTTATAGTAGATAATATATGC
The DNA here is from genome assembly GCA_963921405.1 of Cepaea hortensis. NCBI lineage: Eukaryota > Metazoa > Mollusca > Gastropoda > Stylommatophora > Helicidae > Cepaea > Cepaea hortensis. Next base: position 49,356,020 of record OY992888.1, read on the forward strand.
TTATGTAACAGTAACTATCGACTAAACCTGAAAAATGGCAAAGAGAACTTCCAATAATAGTGTGAGAACATGGAACAATGGATTGGTACGATCAGACGACTTGAACACTAAGCGTTGAACCGACTAACCTGGTGTACATGAATTATTAACTATGAATTGTTTGAGAACAACGGGGTGACATGATCAGTTGATGTGAACACTAAGCGTTGAACCGACTAACCTGGTGTACATGAATTATTAACTATGAATTGTTTGAGAACAGTGGGGTGACATGATCAGACGACTTGAGCACTAGGCAATGAATCGACTAACTTCGTGGGCATGAATTATTAACTATGAATTGTTTGAGAACAATGGGGTGACGTGGTCAGACCCACCAAAACCACCCGTTGAGCAAAGTAACCTAATGACGATCATTTAATGATTTCGCTACCGGAACATTAGGAGCGGAACGCTACCGGAACGCTACTGCTACTTCGAACACCGGATTGTGTCCAATACATCATCCACTAAAAGAAAACCAAATTGGGGTGTTTTGAGCCAACCACAAATCTGTCCCTCCATTTGTTTGCTGTTCAGAAGAGCTTGGCAGCATTTTAATATGCTCAGCTGGTTTTTCCTCTTGCGCATTTGATCCATATCTGTATCTTTTTATCAATGGTTTATTTGATCATCAATCTTCTGCTGGCATTTTACGACCAGGAGCATTCACTCCCATCTGCTCCCGAGTTGCACTGCAGCAGACATGTTATGCAATGGTTGATGAATTCGCTGACTTCATGTTATTGATATCTTCTGTCAAACTGGACAGGATATTGTATGATGTCTATGATATACAGCTGGGGGATATGTGTGTGGTATACAGCTGGGGGACATGTGTGTGATATACAGCCGGGGGGGGGGGGGAAACATGTGAACAATAATTCCCTTTACAACCCACGCTGGTCATATTCAAATAAAAAGTGTCTATTCGCCCGTGTGCTGTTGCAAGCAATGTTTATTTCAGTTGTTTACATGCTACAGACGTGCAGTAAACATCAGTTTAAAACAGAGTTATTGTATTTCTGTGTGAACCCCCTGCCCACAAAGGGGGTCAAGCTTTGTTGTGTTAATGTAAGCGGTGCTGTAATCACGGATTCACATACACCAGTAGTTACCAAGTTGACCGAGTTGCCCCCTTCTAACGTTTCGAAGGTTTCCAATTTGCTCTGCTAAATCTGCTCCTACACGAAGCAACTCAACTTGTCTTCATTTCTTAACTCGGGCGTCTACGTTTCTTGTCACAGACAGTTGACTTTACAGTTGTGTTTGTTGGAATTCGTCCATCGTTGCGAGAGGACTAAATTGATTTGTGACAGTCCGACTGACATTCTACACAATGTGAACAGCGAGAAAACATAAACAGCATCGCGTGGAGGTGACTAAACATTCGTTGGCTATATTAAACATCACAGCGGCTTGTAAAGAACAGCGATGGAAGGCGTGGGTAAAGAACAGCGATGGAAGGCGTGGGTAAAGAACAGCGATGGAAGGCGTGGGTAAAGAACAGCGATGGGAGGCGTGGGTAAAGAACAGTGATGGGAGGCGTGGGTAAAGAACAGCGATGGGAGGCGTGGGTAAAGAACAGCGATGGAAGGCGTGGGTAAAGAACAGCGATGGGAGGCGTGGGTAAAGAACAGCGATGGAAGGCGTGGGTAAAGAACAGCGATGGGAGGCGTGGGTAAAGAACAGCGATGGGAGGCGTGGGTAAAGAACAGCGATGGGAGGCGTGGGTAAAGAACAGCGATGGGAGGCGTGGGTAAAGAACAGCGATGGAAGGCGTGGGTAAAGAACAGCGATGGGAGGCGTGGGTAAAGAACAGCGATGGGAGGCGTGGGTAAAGAACAGTGATGGGAGGCGTGGGTAAAGAACAGCGATGGGAGGCGTGGGTAAAGAACAGCGATGGAAGGCGTGGGTAAAAAACAGCGATGGAAGGCGTGGGTAAAGAACAGCGATGGAAGGCGTGGGTAAAAAACAGTGATGGAAGGCGTGGGTAAAGCACAGCGATGGAAGGCGTGGTTGCTGGGAGATGAGGCTGGGGTCGTTCAGTACGAAGATAAACACAGGACATTGTAGACAGCTGGGACATGGGCGTGCTTGCTGGCGGGGGTCACTGTTCGTCGCTTATGATGAGAGCGACGTTCTGCAAAGGACCTGCAGTGTGAGGATGATGATGGGTTTCAGGGTGGGGGATGGCAAGTGGCTGATTAGACCAAATGTGAGCCGTGAAATGTCTCTTACAATTAGGATAGAGGAATGTCCACTGTCGCTCAGGCCGAGGAAACTCGACGTTGTATTCTCGTAGTCACGCCTTCGTGTCGCTACGTCTAGTCTTAACTGTTCCATGTATGTCACACCTTCGTGTAGCTACCTCTATTCTTCACTGTTCCATGTATGTCACGTCTTCGTGTCGCTACCTCTATTCTTAACTGTTCCATGTATGTCACGCCTTCGTGTCGCTACCTCTATTCTTTACTATTCCATGTATGTCACGCCTTCGTGTCGCTACCTCTATTCTTTACTATTCCATGTATGTCACGCCTTCGTGTCGCTACCTCTATTCTTTACTATTCCATGTATGTCACGCCTTCGTGTCGCTACCTCTATTCTTTACTATTCCGTGTAGATCACGCCTTCGTGTCGCTACCTCTATTCTTTACTATTCCGTGTATGTCACGCCTTCGTGTCGCTACCTCTATTCTTAACTGTTCCATGTATGTCATGCCTTCGTGTCGCTACCTCTATTCTTTACTATTCCATGTATGTCACGCCTTCGTGTCGCTACCTCTATTCTTTACTATTCCGTGTATGTCACGCCTTCGTGTCGCTACCTCTATTCTTTACTATTCCATGTATGTCACGCCTTCATGTCGCTACCTCTATTCTTTGCTATTCCATGTATGTCACGCCTTCGTGTCGCTACCTCTATTCTTAACTGTTCCATGTATGTCACGCCTTCGTGTCGCTACCTCTATTCTTTACTATTCCATGTATGTCACGCCTTCATGTCGCTACCTCTATTCTTTACTATTCCATGTATGTCACGTCTTTGTGTCGCTACCTCTATTCTTTACTATTCCATGTATGTCACGCTTTCATGTCGCTACCTCTATTCTTTACTATTCCATGTATGTCATGCCTTCATGTCGCTACCTCTATTCTTTGCTATTCCATGTATGTCACGCCTTCGTGTCGCTACCTCTATTCTTAACTGTTCCATGTATGTCACGCCTTCATGTCGCTACCTCTATTCTTTACTATTCCATGTATGTCACGCCTTCGTGTCGCTACCTCTATTCTTTACTATTCCATGTATGTCACACTTTCATGTCGCTACCTCTATTCTTTACTATTCCATGTATGTCACGCCTTCGTGTCGCTACCTCTATTCTTAACTGTTCCATGTATGTCACGCCTTCGTGTAGCTACCTCTATTCTTCACTGTTCCATGTATGTCACGCCTTCGTGTCGCTACCTCTATTCTTAACTGTTCCATGTATGTCACGCCTTCGTGTAGCTACCTCTATTCTTTACTATTCCATGTATGTCACGTCTTCGTGTCGCTACCTCTATTCTTAACTGTTCCATGTATGTCACGCCTTCGTGTAGCTACCTCTAGTCTTAACTGTTCCATGTATGTCACGTCTTCGTGTCGCTACCTCTATTCTTTACTATTCCATGTATGTCACGTCTTCGTGTCGCTACCTCTATTCTTTACTATTCCATGTATGTCACGCCTTTGTGTCGCTACCTCTATTCTTAACTGTTCCATGTATGTCACGCCTTCGTGTCGCTACCTCTATTCTTCACTGTTCCATGTATGTCACGCCTTCGTGTCGCTACCTCTATTCTTTACTATTCCATGTATGTCACGCATTTGTGTCGCTACCTCTATTCTTTACTATTCCATGTATGTCACGCTTTCATGTCGCTACCTCTATTCTTAACTGTTCCATGTATGTCACGCCTTCGTGTCGCTACCTCTATTCTTTACTATTCCATGTATGTCACGCCTTCGTGTCGCTACCTCTATTCTTAACTGTTCCATGTATGTCACGCCTTCGTGTCGCTACCTCTATTCTTTACTATTCCATGTATGTCACGCCTTCGTGTCACTACCTCTATTCTTAACTGTTCCATGTATGTCACGCCTTCGTGTCGCTACCTCTATTCTTTACTATTCCATGTATGTCACGCCTTCGTGTCGCTACCTCTATTCTTAACTGTTCCATGTATGTCACGCCTTCGTGTCGCTACCTCTATTCTTTACTATTCCATGTATGTCACGCCTTCGTGTCGCTACCTCTATTCTTAACTGTTCCATGTATGTCACGCCTTCGTGTCGCTACCTCTATTCTTTACTATTCCATGTATGTCACGCCTTCGTGTCGCTACCTCTATCCTTTACTATTCCATGTATGTCACGCCTTCGTGTCGCTACCTCTGTTCTTTACTATTCCATGTATGTCACGCCTTCGTGTCACTACCTCTATTCTTAACTATTCCATGTATGTCACGCCTTCGTGTCGCTACCTCTATTCTTTACTATTCCATGTATGTCACGCCTTCGTGTCGCTACCTCTATTCTTTACTATTCCATGTATGTCACGCCTTCATGTCGCTACCTCTATTCTTTACTATTCCATGTATGCCACGCTTGTGTGTAGCTACCTCTATTCTTCACTATTCCATGTATGTCACACCTGCGTGCAGCTACCTCGGTTCGCAGCCCTTGAATGTGTGGCCCGCCTCCATATAGATACCGCGGTTCTTAACCCTTCCATGTATGGCCCACTTTCCGCGTAGCCGCCTCCGTACAGCTAACTTAATTCTCTACTCTTTCATGTACGGATTTGCTTACGTGTAGCTACCTCGAGGATGTCAGGTCTTAGTCAGATATGACTGACCTACCGTATGACAGTAGACAGTACTATCTGCTTCTGTTAGCGCCGAATGTTGGGCGGCGCTTACCAAACCCGACACCCCACATTGTGCCAACGGCTTTGGGCCGAGGGGCGCAGTTGGGAGGGTACAAACCTTATCTCAGTACGAGGAAATGCAACGTAACGACTAAATGTCATGACAGGGCAGACTAGACCCTACGTCTTGGTTGGCAGCTGGTCTAAGATCGAAGCTCCGACAGGTGGAGGTTTAGAGCATTGCTTTACTGACCCGACAGCTTCTGCAGCTTGTCTTGTTCCAGACGTATTGGTATTATCTTTCCCCTGGAGTAAACTGGACAGGCCGAGAGAGGAATCATGCTGCATAGGCAACACATGGTCTCTAGATTCAGCCCAGGCTTTGTCTTATGGAGAGGTATAACTCCATTTTACAATCTATCGTCTGTCAAGACGGCAAGGTGCCAGTAAGCTACCTCGATTCTTAAATGTCCTAAGTTCGTCGTATGATTACGCCAAGCAGAGAGATTAGCCGCAATGGTCTCCCAATAATTGGGCTAGTGCCATAATTCTTCATTCAAACCTACAAGTTGTTTGTGTATCTCTGTTTCGGCCCACCAGCAGCTGGCTTGCCTGAGTCAACCTTGCAGTGTATATTTTCTTTAAAGGCTGAACTTGACTGGTTGCCGCCAGCTGCGATTTCCACGAGATAGGCTCAGTGCTGATGATACCAGTCCATAAGAGAACATCAACATCTGTGACCTATTCTTGTCGTGTTATAATATAAAATAATACAATGTAATGCGGCTTTACGGAACACGCTTATTGTTTACATTTGCACAGCTTTACCGGAGTTCCACTAATTGTATCCATACTTTGTCGTGTTATACCACTTTACAGTACTACATGTCTGTGAAATGCGTTGTCATAATAATTATCTGAGGTAGAAGGATGTTAACAGATAATTGTTTAAGACAAAGCAGTCAATAACTATACTCTGTTACTATTCACCTGCTTGGGATATAATGAGTTAATAACCACGAAAGAGGCTATGATAATGGCTGCTTAGAATGTGGCAAGACAGTCATTAGAGAGACCAAATACCAACAGAATGGCTGAAGTCCCCCAGTAAAGAGGGTTAGTGCCATGTCCTTTTTTTAACAGGACGTCGTAATCAACCCCACTATTGACTGATTTTAAAGGCAATTTTACATGCAGTAGTTTGCCATTGCCTTCTGAAAGGCCAGCGCTGATGGTATTGTGTAAATCAACGCAATGCAACCTGCTTACAGATCGCATACGAATGACTTAGCGCCCGGCATATCGGCATTGTGAAACTGCGTTCACTGCACCGTAGACCACAGAATCGCCAGTAGTGTGTCCGAGTTGTCTTCCCGACCAGTGTCGACCCATCCTCCCACCGTTCACACTGAAGTTTGTTTCAGAAGTTTCCAGGCAGGACAGACTTGTCAGGAACTGGTTATCTCACCCCATCATGCGATGGCAGGCATGTGTGCAAGTGTCTAGGCTAACCACCACTCACAGACTCACCAGCACTCACAGACTCACCAGCACTCACAGACTCACCAGCACTTACAGACCCACCAGCACTCACAGACCCACCAGCACTCACAGACTCACTACCGCTCATCACCACTAACAGACTCACCACAACTCACAGACTCACCACCACTCACAGATTCACCACCACTCAGACTCACCACCACTCACAGACACACCACCACTCACAGACTCACCACTCAGAGACTCACCACCACTCACAGACTCACCACCACTCACAGACTCATCAACATTCAAAGACTCACAAGCACTCACAGACTCACTACCACTGACAGACTCACCACCACTAACAGACTCACCACCACTAACAGACTCACCACCACTCACAGACTCACCACCACTCACAGACTCACCAGCACTCACAGACTCACCAGCACTCACAGATTCACCACTACTCACAGACTCACCAGCACTCACAGACTCACCAGCACTCACAGATTCACCACCACTCAGAGACTCACCACCACTCACAGACTCATCAACATTCAAAGACTCACAAGCACTCACAGACTCACTACCACTGACAGACTCACCACCACTAACAGACTCACCACTACTCACAGACTCACCAGCACTCACAGACTCACTGCCATTCACAGACTAACCAGCACTCACAGACTCACCACCACTAACAGACTCACCACCTCTAACAGACTCACCACTACTCACAGACTCACCAGCACTCACAGATCCACCACCACTCACAGACTCACCAGCACTCACAGACTCACCACCACTCACAGATTCACCACCACTCGCAGATTCACCACCACTCGCAGATTCACCACCACTCGCAGATTCACCACCACTCGCAGATTCACCACCACTCACAGCTTCACCAGCACTCACAGACCCACCAGCACTCACAGACCCACCACTCACATACTCACCACTACTCACAGACTCACCAGCACTCACAGACTCACTGCGATTCACAGACTAACCAGCACTCACAGACTCACCACCACTCACAGACTCACTGCCATTCACAGACTAACCATCACTCACAGACTCAGCATACTTACATACTCACCACCATTCATAGACTCACCAGCACTCACAGACTCACCAGCACTCACAGACTCACCACCACTCACATACTCAACAGTACTCACAGACTCACCACCACTCACAGACTCACCACTAACAGACTCACCACTAACAGACTCACCACTCAGTTTCACATTATTCGGCTAAAAACGTGGTTTAAGTTCTTGTAACGCCCAGAACTAGCATTAAGCTAGGTGTTGACTGGTCTTATATTTGTCGTTTGCACAATGTTTGTCAACGTGCTTTGCTTTACAGGGATTTATTTGTGTGTGGTCCCCAATCCAAGTCATTAGCAATGTTTCTGAAACAGGTCCTCTTGGCATTTTCACAATCCTTGTAGCTTTTGGTGAGGCCAATCCTTTAGCAGCTAGGAGAATGTGTTCGTTCTTACGAAGTATTGTCACGAGTGTTGAGTGGCACATGCCTAGAGCGCCAATTATGGCTCGCACTGTCATGGTGTTTAATGTGGAGCAAGTGACTGCCTCACCATTGTCCGCCCCACACATCACGGGGCGTGTGTTCGATCCTCTTAATGTTCAGGTTAAAAGAAAAATCAAAACAGCCTTTCCAGCACACAACGTGGTGATTGCTTGGGCAAACGGACTTCAGCAGTCCTGAAAAACCCTGCCGCACTTGGGCAAGCGGACTTTCTTAGCCCAGAAATATCCTGCCCACGCACTCTTGACATGATTCCGATGCTACAATGAAAACTAACAAAACACTGTTTAATATCTTTTATCTCACTTCCAGATCGCAGGCTTGACTTTGCTGCTTGCTGCTTGCATTGCTCACTAGCAATGGTTGAACTGCGTGTAGAAGCCATGTTGTTTTCCGCAGTCGTGTATTATTCACTATAGTTGCTGCTTGCATTGCTCACTAGCAATGGTTGAACTGCGTGTAGAAGCCATGTTGTTTTCCGCAGTCGTGTATTATTCACTATAGTTGCTCTACAATTGCGCAGTGGCGTACTACAGGGTGTTTGTAAAGTCTCGCTGTCCTATGTCTTGTAGAACCAATTTAAAAAATAAAGTACTGACCACCTATTTATGCGTACATTCAGGCCTACAAAACTTCGAATGTCCTAACGCTTCCCATGCTCACCGCAAGTTCCTGCTACCTGACTTGTTTCACCTAGTAAAGCCAGATGTTTAACAGGAAACCGCTTGCATTTTGCGTAGCCGTAAATACGATTACATTATGTAAATCTCAGAGTAGAAAGGAAGTTGTAGACTTGTGCATTCAGCAAACAAACCCACACGTGTCCCAGTGTCTGGAACATAATGAGGTTGCCCCGGACAGAGTATATGGAATCCCAGGGTAGATAAGTTGAAGAACTTGTCAAACAACGGTAGACGTGCCAAATGAAGTTGTTTACACGTATCCAGAAGTTGTAGGTTGTAGATGACATTTGCTGAGAATGGCGTGGCGGTTGTTTCATCTTCTTCTTCTTCTTCTTCTTCTTCTTCTTCTTCTTCTTCTTCTTCTTCTTCTTCTTCTTCTTCTTCTTCTTCTTCTTCTTCTTCTTCTTCTTCTTCTTCTTCTTCTTCTGCTGCTGCAGCTGCTGCTTCTTCTGCTTCTTCTTCTGCTTCTTCTTCTTCTTCTTCTTCTTCTTCTTCTTCTTCTTCTTCTTCTTCTTCTTCTTCTTCTTCTTCTTCTTCTTCTTCTTCTTCTTCTTCTTCTTCTTCTTCTTCTTCTTCTGCTTCTTCTTCTCATCCCCTCCCCTCCATCTCCTTCCCCTCCCCATCCCCCTACCCCTCCACACACCCCCCTTCCCCTCCACACCCCCCCCCCCCCCCCAATCCCTCGCCTCCTTCTCCAGCATGGTTGTGTTATTTATTCTCTGGCCGAATGTTGAAAGTGGACATTAAAGTATGAACACAGTCACGACTGAGACACTTCATGGGGCTGACAGAGAAAGGCGTGTTTAAACACTGACGCCACAAACAGGTTGCGCTATGTATTGCCTGGCATATCTCACGGGATCTCGTTCCGTACACATGGCAGAATCATATATCATCTGAAGTGAATGGGTCAGTCATATTTTGTCCCCCATATTTTCCAATATTAAATGGAGCAACCAATTGTTTGTGACTTCTATGTTTACATTCACTAAAGGATTACATTATTTTGGAATGGGTGGATGTTGGTGAGACCTGAACAAGACGTGGTCCACTAAAACGTTGAAGGTTCATTTTCATGGGGCTTCTTGGATAAGTGGTGAAGCCCCTATCTCGCGTTTTCAAGATCGTCGTGAGTTCGTGTTCGGTCTCTGTCATTCCGTTCAAGTACATTTATTTCGGAGACACCTGGGGGACGTCGCTGGAACTTCGGAGTTGTTGCTCTGTGCGAAGTTTCCAGCGGGACGCTCGATGTAAAACAACACGCCATGTGGATTAAAACACGGTTCACATAAGCCAGTCCGCTTGCAGTTTAATGGTCATCTATATATATATAAAAGAGACTGTATGTATGTCCGTTCTTTATGCGTTCGCGAACGATCCATCCGATTGAGATGAAATTTTCTACACGTTATCTTTTCATTCCTGTGCAACTTTCTGTCATAGTATTTTAGTTTTTTTTTTCGGCTACTTACTTACTAAAATTTAATATTTAATTTTTCATTATAATTTCTATATAGCAAGGGGACTTAACTCTAGAAAAGTTATTTCAAGGGGCATAACTTTTAATAACATTTCTATATACTTTATAGTCATATTGTTGCATCGTTTTCAAAGATTTATAAACTCTTTGTCTATAGTTATTTACAGGCATATGAGTTATAATAAATAATGATATAATCTTTAAGGCATTTTCAAAGTTTTCATAAAAATAATGCATAATGCATAACATTGTAACTCATCTTTTTATGCTTAAAGAAATTATCTACAGTCATGTAGGTGATTAAAAACAGTTTTCATTAAAAATAATGGATGGTGTGTGGAAGGACAGTCTTTTAAGTTACTGTGCGCCAGGAGCTGGGCGAAGCTGGACAGACAGAAAGACAGATAGTCGGGAACGGGAGCTTATATGACTACTTATATGAATTAAATGAGATGCTCCCCACCAGGGACTGGGTGAAGCCGGGCCGGCTCAGACAGACAGACAGACAGACAGACAGACAGACAGATAGTCGGGAACGGGAGCTTATATGACTACGTATATGAATTAAATGAGATGCTCCCCACCAGGGACTGGGTGAAGCCGGGCCGGGTCAGACAGACAGACAGATAGACAGACAGACAGACAGACAGACAAACAGATAGTCGGGAACGGGAGCTTATATGACTACGTATATGAATTAAATGAGATGCTCCCCACCAGGGACTGGGTGAAGCCGGGCCGGGTCAGACAGACAGACAGATAGACACAGACAGACAGATAGTCGGGAACGGGAGCTTATATGACTACTTATATGAATTAAATGAGATGCTCCCCACCAGGGACTGGGTGAAGCCTGGCCGGGTCAGCCAGACAGACAGACAAATAAACAAGCTGACAGACAGATAGACTGATAGATAGATAGATCCCCTCCAGGGACTGGGCGAAGCCCGGCCGGGTCAGCTAGTTTTCTATAATTCACATGCTTGGCTCTTTCAAGTTTATCTGATGATTTTATATTCATTTCCCATGCATGACCGAGCTCCCTATTTTTAGTGTTTGTTTCTGTTAACAGAGAACTCTCTACTTACTTCGTACATAAGTTCACGAGTGAACTAGTGAAAGTTGTAACATCTGTATGCGGAGTTTGTACTTTAGCAAAGTATCGTCTATAGTCTGTCCATAAATGAGTGCCTTCATTCACGATCAATTATTTTGAAAACTGTCTTGTTGCATCGTTATGAAATTTTTCCTGCCGTCTTATATTTACCCCTACCCACGGAATATGTCTTTGATAGGTCCAAAAGCAACTTAAATCATGGAAAGCGGCGACATTTCTGTGATATTTTGGTAAAAATAAACTGTTTACTATTCTGTCCGACAGTAGTGTATTGCTTCACAAGCGGAGGTCACAGACCACTCACGCGGATATGAAAACAAGCGGCAAAAAAAAGGGGGGGGGGAGCGTTAAAGGCGAGTGGCTCTACTTCATTGCACCAGGTTTTATCCCATGTGGACCGGTCTCTTTCCACAGGGCGGCATACCGAAAGCGTCGTACAAAGCACAAACCGAACGACGGAGTCCGGGATGAAACCCACAACGTTTGAAACGTGCGGCAGGCGAAAAACTGGCGGGTACTACCACATTAGTTACTGAAGGAACGGTCTATGGGCAGGCGAAAAACCGGCGGGTACTACCACATTAGTTACTGAAGGAACGGTCTATGGGCAGGCGAAAAACCGGCGGGTACTACCACATTAGTTACTGAAGGAACGGTCTATGGGCAGATCACACACACGTGGTGTGGTGGAGTTCAAAACCTACGTACCAATGTCTATTACCGGCATGACATTAACTCACACACGAATAGTAACATACAGCAAACTGAATAATTGACACCAGGGGACGTCAACACGCCACTTCAACACACAAAGAGAATACATAAGCAGACAGAACGCGCATCGAGTTATCAAAGCAGCAAAGAAATTGCTAGCGCAACACACACACACACACACACACGCACGCACGCACGTACGCACGCGCGCGCGCGATACAACCAGAAAAATGGGCAGGAAAAGACACACATGTGATTCTGGTATACACACAATTAGATCCTCGCCAGTGCTAACGGAGTTCGTGCAGTGTGCTGTGATTATCTGTGTGTGATTTGTGAGAGAAGAATGGAACAATTATGTAGATATCCATTTGTTGTGAAAGTAACCTTTTCCATCCATCCATCGTGTGCCATGCTGATAAGCGTGATCACCAGAGTTTCACTCGATCACCAGAGTCGTGGATCAACTCAGTGTTTTTGTCTCGACCATACCACGTGGCCAAGCTATCCAGGTATTTACTTCTCTGTCTTACCCTTGTTCTCGTCCCCTCAATCTTGAAAGATAAACAGCCCCAAATATCGGCATATTATAAATCCACCTTTGTGACTACTCATAGACGTATCCAAGTTCTCCAATTTATTTCTTCTCATAACATGCTCAAAAATTTTTGGCAGTCTACGTCTAATTTCTCTAATCAGTTTTACGAGTTTCATCTGTTTCTTGTATGACTTGGTCATTGGTTTTTCTGTCAACCCTTTACCAACATGTTTAAAGCCTGCCAGAAAGTACACAGAAACTACAGGCATGATGCTGTTACACCAACAGGAAAAGACATAAGCAAGACAAATAAGCATGTACTCCTGACGAGTCCATGCTTGGTTGGTTGTGAATCCCATGCATGACTGTAAGTTGTACGTTGTACAGGAAACAAATCAAACTCGTAAACTGATTAGAAAAATTAGACGTAGACTGTCAAATATGTTTGGGCACGTCATGGGAAGAAATACATTGGAGAACTTGGTGACAACTGGCAAGATAGAGGGGAACCGATGCATTGTCGGCCAGGTGGTCTATCCCTGAGAAGGGTCTGCCTGTGTCGGGCTGAGGTTGGGGTAGAGAGCCCTATCTCTCGCCCCAGCACCAGCTCACGTAGACTGAAAGATAAACAGCCCCAAATATCGGCATATTATAAATCCACGTTTGTGACTACTCATAAACGTATCCTCGGGAAATAATTGTCGTGGTTTCTCCTCACTTCAACATTCACGTGATATTTAAATAGTTGATTGTGCGCAGCTTGATAGTTGTTGACATAGTTGTCGGTTCAGGGGCTATATCCAGCTTGCTGTTGACCATTTCTCACTGCCGAGTTACTACACACGGTGACCTCTTACTTCATCGCCCTTACCCGAAGAAGCTAGCCAGCCGATTCACTATCTCTTGATAACGGGTGAGGGGGAGCGTATACCATCTTCGGGTTTCTTATTGTGTAACAAAATGCACACAACTGGATATACACCAATAATGGGGATATAATATCAAAAGATGGGCTAACAGCAGCCTGTCAGAGTGTACAACAAGGGCCAGAGGCAGGGAGTATTGAAGATCGACTGCAGCCAACCATCTTTACGGAGACGGCACCTGATTGATTGCCTGTTGTAGTTGGAGACTGACGCCCATCTCTAAGCTACTCCATGGGACATATAGACGACATTAGTTTGAAGTGGCGTTTGTGATTTTTGTCTGGCGAGAGGAAGCTGTCCTTTTATACAAGCGTTGCAAAAGTTTATTGCATATCACCGACATTGTGAGATGCACACACAAACACGCACCCACGCACACGCGCACACTCATCTCTTTCTTTCTTTCTTTCTTTCTTTCTTTCTTTCTTTCTTTCTTTCTTTCTTTCTTTCTTTCTTTCTTTCTTTCTTTCTTTCTTTCTTTCTGTCTCTCCCTCCCCCTCCCTCTCCCCCTCTGTCTCTCTCCCGTCTCTCTTTGTTGCCCAGTGGGTACTGCTACAGGTATACGAAGTATCCGGTCCATCACGTGTTGTAGCCTGAGTGCACGGGAAATAGGTGACCTGCCTTTCTCTTCAGTAGCGAACGACGGGAGCTGATATCGAAGCCTGTCGGATCGCGCTCATGCTGTTGTCAGGACAAGGTATCATTTACACCCGATAACTGTGACCATAACCCCATGTATCCAAGCTGTTTTCTGTACCTCTGTAGGCGCATCACGTGATCAGTGTAACCCCGCCAGACATTGATTACTCTAACAACTAGTTGGGATATAAAGGCACAGTAAAAACCTTGGGCAGAAAGAGTTAATGCAGACATGTTAATAAGCATTCACAGTAAAGTGAAGTAGCACAAGTCGTATGGGGGTGTAACAAGCTACGTGGAGGGTCTCAAATAGCCTTTCACAATGTTTCAATACTATTCTATAGCCCTGGCTGGGATAGGTCTTTGCTTGCCAACCCTCCTCCGTTCCCCGGACTCACTGTCACTCTATCTTTCGACCTCGGGACCTATTTCCTGCAGTGTTCTTCTGGCTGATCCATATATATAACACAGTGATCGTTGGAATAAACTAAAACGTGATTTATTAAATTAATAAAGAACAGCACAGGAAATCACCAAGGCAGTTAATACAGAGAGTTCTAAACAGACACAACACGGATAAAGTTCAGGCACAGAGCCTCATGGCTTTCCCTCATAGAACGAAGAGTACTACAAAGTCCCGTCAGTCGACATCTGGCTCACCGATTTGGTCCGCAGGTATTTCCCTCCATCCCGATAGGTGGTACAAACAACAGGCGCCTGTAGAACCAGTCCTACTAGTTCCAGTGGTCTTCTCTACACAATGAGTCTTGTGTTCGTTGTAGCCCAATGGTACAGGAATACATCACTTGTCACAATGGGATCAGTTCATGAAGGTGAACATGTGTATGGGTGTTTCAATGTCACTGACCAGGCTGGGTAAGATTTCACATAATGGGAATGGTTCGGGAATGTGGTATGGGTATGGGTTTTTTCAATGTCACTGATACGGATGAGTAGGACCGAGAATGAGCTGTAGGTCCATTCAGGAACATAGGTTCAACCACTCCACTATTGACGATGGGATTTGTACAGAGCGGGTACCGAAGGATGCTACTAGATCAGGACTAATCGGACATTGATTCCTTGTTTGGAGTCATTAGCCCGTGGCCGTCCTGAAAGTCCATGGTTCACCTGAGAATGTGTTAAGGTGATACTCTCGTGGCCTTGCAGATCTCCTATGCTCCCTTCAATTCAAGGAGGACCCTGGAGATGACAGAAATAAGTGAGCGACCAGGCTGACTCAAGTACCACAATCCTGAGGACCAATAGGGCCTCAGTTACCACATTTGAAATATAGGTTCCTTACCCAATACATTATATAAGAGGCCCGAATGAATGGGCCTTACCTGTCAGGTAGCCCCTGGATTGGCTACGTCCGAGCTTGAGTAGACCTCCAGCTTTTAGACGTCCGGTTGTCCACCCTAGGAACCTTTTGCCTACAAGACTCACTCTCCACACTCATACCAAGCCTTTATTATTATTGGGCACATTCATTCCCAGGCTTATCTCTCACTTGCAAACCCTGCCTTTCTCACGACAAAGCTCTTGTGGTGTTGTGTGGGTAATTATGTGTATGTAAAGCAGTGTCGTTCCCCATTACCACCAAGAATAGGAAAAAAAATACTACTCCTTCCGGCCGCTGCTCTTGTCTGAGCTGTCGCCGCAATGTACCGGCAGTGCCTCACCTTACCCGTAGAACTAGATGATCGACCAGTAACTATTTAGTTCACCCGGCCACCCTATCCGCTAAAAGATGACAGAGATATCACAGTGGATAGCCTCTTCCGGCTCAAGAAGATAGAACATAGATTGGTGGAAACCGTCCGCACGGAGCCCTTCCCTCCTTCCGGCATACCGTAGCTATATAATGTGTTTATATTTAAATGAGAGATGCTACTATGCCGAGTTCAGGCCGTAGGAAGAAAGATAGCAACAGCTCATCGGCCGCCAAGAACAAATGAAATCCTCTGTGGAGATATTTTGTTCAGATTCACTCCCCCGGCTATGCCAAGAACAAGACGCCTAGTTAGATTGGCCCACGGTCAACCAACTCTTCATATGTTATGATTGGCTTTTCGCCAATTCATCTTCCCCGTCGAGACAAAATACATTTATAGGTCCAGGTCTGGCTGGACTACCCACAACCCAATTATTACCTTTCCAACTGCATCAGTAGTAGGTTGCACCTCTGTCTTAATCTTTAAATCAAATGGACATGCTGCAACTACCAAACGGTATGTGCTGGAACGGACATGAATTGCACCAGAACTTGCACTGGTGCTCATTTGGTGTAGGGGACCCTATCGGGTTTTCCCCGAAGAAAGATATATTTCTAATGATTCTATTAAGAAGATCGTGTTGTTAAAGTATCTTCCATGGGAATTGAGCGAACAAGAGAACTGTGGGTTCCCGAAAGCTGTTTCCCTCTATTTTCCCAAATTTATAGAAGGCATGAGGACATGAGCCACTGGCGTTTCGCCACATAGGCCCCCTCTTAAGAAAGTCGAACCCTACGAACTTTCGACTACCAGAGGTTCTGTTCGAATGACCCCACCCTCACATTCAACCATAGGATGCCGTGATAGAAAATCCGCTCCCACATTCTCCCTTCCGGGGATATATTCGACTGTGAACTGATACGGTTGTAGGAGCAATGACCATCTCATTAACCTCGCGTTCAGTTTCTTAGAAGTTGCCAAAAACGTCAGAGGTTGATAGTCGGATTGTACCTTGAACGGTACTCCATACAGATAAGGTTGAAATTTCTGTACCGCCCACACTAGAGCTAGACATTCCCGTTTGACGGTGGAGTAATTCCGTTCCGCGGTTAACAGTTTTCTACTGGCATACGCTACCGGATAAAGCACCGAAGGATCATCTCGCCCTTCCTGCAACAGAGTTGCCCCAATCCCTATGTTACTCGCGTCGGTTCTTAGAACAAACGTTTTCTCCAAATTTGGGAGTTGCAGGACTGGCCTATCCACCAAAGCCTGTTTCAGCTTCCCATAAGCTTCTTCACAGCTCGGGGTCCAGACTATAGGATCTGGCGATCCTTTCTTCGGGGCTTCGGTTAACAGCGCCCCAATTTCGTTGAACCTTGGAATAAATTTCTGGTAAAACCCACACAGAGACAAGAAAGACCTAACATCCTTTTTGGACTTAGGACGGGGTGCGAGTCTGACGTTCTCAATATTCTTTTCTTCCGGTACCAGTCCCCCTGGGGTAATAGTATGTCCCAGAAATTCCAAGGATTGATAACCAATCATGCATTTGGCTGGACGGGCGGTTAACCCTTCCTCTTTCAACCTTGTGAAGATCTGTCCCAAGGACTTCAGGTGATCCTTCAGATTGTCAGACGCGATGAGAATATCGTCCATAAACGAGACCACAGAGGGATTCTTTAAAGGTTCTAATAACATTCTCATCATGCGAGTGAACACACTGGGTGCATTGCTCAGCCCAAATGGCATCACCTTGAATTCGTAATGCCCGCTCGGAGTACTGAAGGCGAGCAAGGGGCGAACCTCGGGCTTCACAGGGATCTGATAATATCCCCGGCTTAGATCAATTTTCGAAAAGTACTTTGCCTTATTTAGTCTGGCAAACAGTTGATCTGTGTTCGGCAACGGTTCAACTTGGAATGTCGTACAACTGTTTAAATGCCTGTAATCAATACATAGGCGGTGCTCCCCACTGGGCTTCCTCAACAAGACAACCCCGGCATTATAAGGAGAAGTCGAAGGAGTGATGATGTCATCGTCCAGAAGCTTCTGGATTTCGGCTTCCAGGGCCTTCTCTTTCGAAAAGGGCACTGGATATATTTTTTGGCGAACGGGGTCTTGGGTAGTCAGAGTCATATCAAACTCGACCAACCCTGTCCGCCCTGGCCGATCGGTAAGAATCTGCTGATGGGACTCCAACAAACGGATGATGCGGTCTGTTTCTTCAGCCGACAGATCAGGATTTATATGTACACCCCTATAGGTTTCCCCAGGGTGTAAAGGATACCCCCTATCCGCGTCTTCGCCCGATTCAGTTTCCATAGCGACCGCCATAGTCATGAGTGGGAGAGAAGTACCATCAGATCGTTCTTCATACTTTTTGAGGAGGTTAATGTGGAAGATTTTGGATTTCCCCCTGATCCAGATGGCATAGTTGGTGCGGGACACAACCCTTTCCACCGGGAAAGGCCCCTGCCAACCAATCTCGAGTTTATTGGAACCTACTGGAAGTAACAACAGAACCCGATCCCCCACTTTAAGAGACCTATCTTTCGTCCTTCTATTGTAGTAGGCCGCGTGTCTCTTTCTGGCCGCCCTCAGATTCTGAGCTGCCAAAGCCCAACCCGTCTGGAGTTTATTCTTTAACTCTTCGACGTATTTATATGAGGATACAACTTCTTCGGAAGTTTCCTCCTCTGTCCAACATCTCAATAGGGCTTCTAAGGGACCCTTGATTGGCCTCCCGAATAGTAGAGTGGCTGGTGGCAACCCGGTCGACCCATGGGGAACCTCCCGATAGGCGAACAAGGCGGCTGGGATAAACTCATCCCATCTGTCTGGTTTCTCTTGAGCCAGCTTCCGAAGCATGGTCATCAAGGTACCATTAAACCTCTCTACTTGCCCATTCGACTGAGGGTGGTACGGGCTTGTGTGAATGTGGTTAGTCTGGAAGATACGAAAGACTTCCTCTATCAGCTTACCACAGAACTGAGACCCATTGTCCGTTAGGATCTGGTTTGGAAATCCCAAACGAGTAAAGGTCTCCATCAGTGCATCAGCCACTCGCTTAGAGTCGATTGTGGCCAACGGTATCGCCTCACCCCACATGGAACAGCAATCCACCATCGTAAGAATATACATATTCCTCTTCCTAGTCCGAGGAAGAGGACCAACAAGATCGATGGCAACTCTCTCGAAAGGAGAGTTCATAATGGGCATGTCGCCCAGTATTACTGGAGCCGTCCAGTGTTTTGGTGCCACACGCTGGCACTCTGGGCACGACTTGACGTACCGACGCACGTCTCCAGTCATCCCTGGCCAGTAGTAATGGCAGGAAATGCGCTGGAGTGTTGCCCCGACACCCATATGTCCACTGAATGAAATGGTGTGTCCCATATGAAGAAGCTGTTCCCGATAGGCCTTAGGAACTACCAGCTGTCCATGCTGGCGTTCCTCCACTCCGGCTCTCCGGTACAGTAACCGATTCCTCATATAATACTGACCCCGTCTTGGTGGGTCAGAACTTTTTGGCAACTGGTTAAAGCAAGGTTGCAAAGTAGCATCCTGGCTTTGAGCAGCTCGTAACTCCCCAGGCAAGGGATTCACGATCAAGGCCGGCGTCTGCTCATCTCCCGATTGCGATCTGGTTTGTATGGCCCCTACGTACATGGGTTCTGTTGGGATCCCTAGAAAGACGTAGCGACAACCCAAGATCATTGGGAAGATCGGATCGAGCAGAACGGCTGCCTGTATAGTGCCGGTAACATATTTCGATTTGATGTCCACCTTCGCAATCGGAAGAGACATCGCTACCGCACTCTTGGTCGCCGTTTGAATCTCAATAGACTCCCCGGTTAGCCGCTCTGGGCTCACTAAGTGTGAGGAAATTACGGCCTCAAACTGCAGACCGGTGTCATAGAGACACTCGACTGGTTGTCCGTTCACAAGTATCGTCTCTACTACTGGTGGTTTCTCTGAATCTTTGTTCTCAAGACCCCTCCCTTCTACCTCCTTGTTAGACCCTTCCCCGGTTTCTACAAGACAGGCAGCATAGTGAGAGTCTTTCTGTTGCGCCTGCAATCGGCCGTATTGTGTGTGGGAGATTTGCAGTAGGCGCACCACTTTTCACTCCACTTTCTTTTAGGAGATCCAGGTGGACTCTTACCAGAGGGTTTCTTAATTGTAACTTTATCGAAAGGATCCTCCTTCTTGGTGTGAGCTGTTTTAGGGTTCTTCTTCTTTACAGACCATGTGTCTGGTGGTCGGGAATTGGGTTGTGACAATTCCCCATTATCCCCATGAGCTAGCACATACCTTTCCGCTAATGTGTTTACTACGTCTAACCTTTCTGCCCCATTTTCAAGCAAGAAGGTTTGCAATGGCTTAGGCATCATCCTCTTCATTTGGTCCACGACCACTAATTCTTCTAAACGTTCATAGTCGTTAGCAAATCCAGCTAATGACATCCACTTCAAAAGGTAAGACTTCAGTCTAACACTGTAGGCTGCGAACATCTCCCCTGGCTCTCTCTTCGACTTTCTGAACTGCTGTCGGTATGTATGGGCCGTCATCTGGAACCTTTTCAATAATGCTTTTTCCAGGGCCTCATAGTCATTCTCCATACCAGGTGGCAACCTTGAGTAGACCTCGTACGCTGTCCCCCTCAGGCCCTGTGAGAGTTTCAAGTTCCATTTCCCACGTTCCAATCCCATAGCCAAAGCCATCGACTGAAATCTGTGAAGATACTGGTCGATCTTATCTTTATCTTCATCGAACGGGAGCAATGGGAACTTCATTGCCTGGTATGGACCGCCACTAGAAGTTGTTGAGTCAAGGAGAACTGCGCCTCCCACTGCACCCTCGCTTTCTTTGGCAGTTTGAGCTTTCAGCTCCAACTCCCTCATACGGAACTCATGGTCTCTGACTGCACAGCCCAGTGTGCTTCGCGCACAGCCTGTCTGAAGTCTCTTTCCACTTCCTGAACATATTTTTGTAACTCCGCCCCATCATAACCCATCTCACGCCCTGTAGCCTGTACTTCAGCAACATTAAATTTTGCTGATGCCATCTTAAACTCAGAGGGTAAGGGAAGAAGTAATTGTATATTAAATTTCAATTTCAAGTACACAACAAGTTAAATTACACGACCACAACACGTCGTATGTCGGTCAGTCCGTGTCAGGAAGAGTATAGACAATAGCCAGGCACGGTAGGCAGAACCTATTGATAGTAGACAAGAATATCTGTCCCCTATCAGTATATCAGCCAGAACTCCACCAGGATTTCAAATATCACGCGACGTGCCCCCAGAAATTGTAACAAGCTACGTGGAGGGTCTCAAATAGCCTTTCACAATGTTTCAATACTATTCTATAGCCCTGGCTGGGATAGGTCTTTGCTTGCCAACCCTCCTCCGTTCCCTGGACTCACTGTCACTCTATCTTTCGACCTCGGGACCTATTTCCTGCTGTGTTCTTCTGGCTGATCCATATATATAACACAGTGATCGTTGGAATAAACTAAAACGTGATTTATTAAATTAATAAAGAACAGCACAGGAAAACATCAAGGCAGTTAATACAGAGAGTTCTAAACAGACACAACACGGATAAAGTTCAGGCACAGAGCCTCATGGCATTCCCTCATAGACCGAAGAGTACTACAAAGTCCCGTCAGTCGACATCTGCCTCACCGATTTGGTCCGCAGGTATTTCCCTCCATCCCGATAGGTGGTACAAACAACAGGCGCCTGTAGAACCAGTCCTACTAGTTCCAGTGGTCTTCTCTACACAATGAGTCTTGTGTTCGTTGTAGCCCAATGGTACAGGAATACATCACTTGTCACAATGGGATCAGTTCATGAAGGTGAACATGTGTATGGGTGTTTCAATGTCACTGACCAGGCTGGGTAAGATTTCACATAATGGGAATGGTTCGGGAATGTGGTATGGGTATGGGTTTTTTCAATGTCACTGATACGGATGAGTAGGACCGAGAATGAGCTGTAGGTCCATTCAGGAACATAGGTTCAACCACTCCACTATTGACGATGGGATTTGTACAGAGCGGGTACCGAAGGATGCTACTAGATCAGGACTAATCGGACATT
The DNA here is from genome assembly GCA_963921405.1 of Cepaea hortensis. Lineage (NCBI taxonomy): Eukaryota > Metazoa > Mollusca > Gastropoda > Stylommatophora > Helicidae > Cepaea > Cepaea hortensis. The sequence goes on from OY992888.1 coordinate 49,377,953, forward strand.
GATTCCTTGTTTGGAGTCATTAGCCTGTGGCCGTCCTGAAAGTCCATGGTTCACCTGAGAATGTGTTAAGGTGATACTCTCGTGGCCTTGCAGATCTCCTATGCTCCCTTCAATTCAAGGAGGACCCTGGAGATGACAGAAATAAGTGAGCGACCAGGCTGACTCAAGTACCACAATCCTGAGGACCAATAGGGCCTCAGTTACCACATTTGAAATATAGGTTCCTTACCCAATACATTATATAAGAGGCCCGAATGAATAGGCCTTACCTGTCAGGTAGCCCCTGGGTTGGCTACGTCCGAGCTTGAGTAGACCTCCAGCTTGTAGACGTCCGGTTGTCCACCCTAGGAACCTTTTGCCTACAAGACTCACTCTCCACACTCATACCAAGCCTTTATTATTATTGGGCACATTCATTCCCAGGCTTATCTCTCACTTGCAAACCCTGCCTTTCTCACGACAAAGCTCTTGTGGTGTTGTGTGGGTAATTATGTGTATGTAAAGCAGTGTCGTTCCCCATTCCCACCTAGAATAGGAAAAAAAATACTACTCCTTCCGGCCGCTGCTCTTGTCTGAGCTGTCGCCGCAATGTACCGGCAGTGCCTCACCTTACCCGTAGAACTAGATGATCGACCAGTAACTATTTAGTTCACCCGGCCACCCTATCCGCTAAAAGATGACAGAGATATCACAGTGGATAGCCTCTTCCGGCTCAAGAAGATAGAACATAGATTGGTGGAAACCGTCCGCACGGAGCCCTTCCCTCCTTCCGGCATACCGTAGCTATATAATGTGTTTATATTTAAATGAGAGATGCTACTATGCCGAGTTCAGGCCGTAGGAAGAAAGATAGCAACAGCTCATCGGCCGCCAAGAACAAATGAAATCCTCTGTGGAGATATTTTGTTCAGGTTCACTCCCCCGGCTATGCCAAGAACAAGACGCCTAGTTAGATTGGCCCACGGTCAACCAACTCTTCATATGTTATGATTGGCTTTTCGCCAATTCATCTTCCCCGTCGAGACAAAATACATTTATAGGTCCAGGTCTGGCTGGACTACCCACAACCCAATTATTACCTTTCCAACTGCATCAGTAGTAGGTTGCACCTCTGTCTTAATCTTTAAATCAAATGGACATGCTGCAACTACCAAACGGTATGTGCTGGAACGGACATGAATTGCACCAGAACTTGCACTGGTGCTCATTTGGTGTAGGGGACCCTATCGGGTTTTCCCCGAAGAAAGATATATTTCTAATGATTCTATTAAGAAGATCGTGTTGTTAAAGTATCTTCCATGGGGATTGAGCGAACAAGAGAACTGTGGGTTCCCGAAAGCTGTTTCCCTCTATTTCCCCAAATTTATAGAAGGCACGAGGACATGAGCCACTGGCGTTTCGCCACAGGGGGACACTTTTGTCTCTTGTGTTATTATCGTTTAAACAACTGCAAGGTACAAGAGGAACAAGATGGGATGAGATGAAACAACCGACTCCTCTCTTCGTCCCTTTATTTGTGTAGCAGGCTGCGTGGGTATGAGAGGCATTGAACAAGTTTATAGGCTGCGGGCCGGGCTGCTGTAGAAAGTGCACGAGCAATGGATATACAGCTCAGAGAGGCAGGGCAGTTAAGCAAATCAAGTGAATGCTGTGAATCTACAATTTTGACCAGACTGCAAGAACAGCAATTCAAAAGGATGAAGCAAGACAATAGCGCTATGGAGAGAACCAAAGAAGAATAGCCAACTCAGATCTGCTATCGTCAGCGTTTGTACGTTGAAGAGCTGCTGGAGAAGGCATCCAAGCACTTAAGGACTAAATGATTCCATGTGCAGTGAGGTCAATCGGTCGACTTCTAACCATCCTCTTTTTGTAAGCCACTGCCACGTGGAGTGGCCAGTCATCCCCGGACATAGGAGAGCTGCACCAAGGCGATCAGGTAGCTCTATTGTCTTATGATGTAGTCAGTAAAGTAAAGGGCTCTTTTACGTTCCTTGAAGTGCATTGGGCATATGGCATCAGAATCTTAACTTTATAGACCAGTCGGCACTGGGTCGGTGATGCGGTCAGTATGGACCAGTCGGCACTTGGTCGGTGATGCGGTCAGTATAGACCAGTCGGCACTGGGTCAGTGATGCGGTCAGTATAGACCAATCGGCACTGGGTCGGTGATGCGGTCAGTATAGACCAATCGGCACTGGGCCGGTGATGCGGTCAGTATAGACCAATCGGCACTGGGTCGGTGATGCGGTCAGTATAGACCAATCGGCACTGGGTCAGTGATGCGGTCAGTATAGACCAATCGGCACTGGGTCGGTGATGCGGTCAGTATAGACCAATCGGCACTGGGTCAGTATAGACCAATCGGCACTGAGTCGGTGATGCGGTCAGTATAGACCAATCGGCACTGAGTCGGTGATGCGGTCAGTATAGACCAATCGGCACTGGGTCAGTGATGCGGTCAGTATAGACCAATCGGCACTGAGTCGGTGATGCGGTCAGTATAGACCAATCGGCACTGAGTCGGTGATGCGGTCAGTATAGACCAATCGGCACTGAGTCGGTGATGCGGTCAGTATAGATCAATCGGCACTGGGTCAGTATAGACCAATCGGCACTAGGTCGGTGATGCTGTCAGTATAGACCAGTCGGCACTGGGTCAGTATAGACCAATCGGCACTGAGTCGGTGATGCGGTCAGTATAGACCAATCGGCACTGAGTCGGTGATGCGGTCAGTATAGACCAGTCGGCACTGGGTCGATGATGCGGTCAGTATAGACCAGTCGGTGATGCGGTCAGTGTCCCGCCGCTTTTACTTCCCAAGACATTTCCTGGCACCCATTGTAGGCTGGTTCAAGCTGGACGTCAAGATCAGTTTGAAACACCCGCCTCCATACGGATTCCAACCCTTGACCACCGGGCCGGTGGGTGAGCGTCTAGCCACCCCGCCTCCCATCACACGGTGCAGTTATGTAATGGTAATGATGTATTTGGCGTTGCGATACCTCCATGGTCGGGTTGTAACTTCACCAACAAAGTTCAAAGGCGGTTTGTAATTCCGCGTTGTTAATAAATAAATGTCTGATTGGCCATGGTTCGGCAATCAAATAGATACGGACGTGTGTGTGTGTGTGTGTGTGTGGTGTGTGTGTGTGTGCGCGCGCGCGGACATGCTGTTGACGGCTGCATGTTTCCACAGTATGTTAGATAATTAAGCACACACAGGCACCCACACACCCGCACTTGGAATAGAATTTAAAATGCCAACATTTATATACCATCTTGAAATAAGTAAAATTTTTATTTGTCAATTTTATCATTCGATTTGTTAGGCGCACACAAACACACTTCATTCACATGTGTGTGTGTGTGTGCGTGCGTGCGTGCGCGTGCGTGCGTGTGTGCTTGCGTGCGTGCTTTCAACATTGCTGTTACATGTGTAACGTACTCACACACAAACACACATCATTCAACGATAGACAGCTTCTGTTGGTGATTCCTTGGTGTATTCTCATTATCATCATCATTGTCATTATTATTTTCCTTGAGCGTTTCAGTCATACACATTTCTTCTTTTCGTTCATCCGGAGTGTTTTTTCAGATGTGATTGCGGTGTGTCTATTATGCGCCCTTGGGCCGAAACCCGTAGGCCAACACATCGACTTTAGCGTGCTTTTTTGACCAGGTAGCATACCTGGGAGACTCTCACTTTTGTGGTGCCATCTACAACCTTGCTGGTCAAGGTTGAACGGTCGAAGACAACGGTCATCCCTCAAAGGAAGGCAGGGACAGTCCATAGCATTTTCCGCCATCCAAGGTTGCTTCCATAGTTGCAGGGCCGACACATAACGCCCTGGATCTGGGCTCACCGAGGGAAATCGTCACGTCCTGCTCATGGCTGCTTTGAATCCTCACTTCTATATATTGGTCATTTCGTTTTCCCCGGGCCATTCCAGCACAAACCAGACATGTTCGCAGACGGCATCCACTCAGCGAGTTTTCGGACATGTGCTTGTCGTTGCGCCCATCAGAGCTGTTCCAGGCACGACAGACATTCGGAAACTACCTAGTCAGAGCTGTTCCGAACAAGAGCGGCATTCGGAAACTAGGTAGTCAGAGCTGTTCCTAGCACGAGAGACTTTCGGGCGAGACATTTCACTCGGACGTAATTGCGTAGTGTCAATTTTTAGTTTGCCACCCGTAGGCCGACACTTCCGACTTCTGGCGGGCATTTTTTAGTGAGGTTAGCCTTCCTCCGGTTTCGAGACACGTTAGACTGTTGTAATGTCACCCACATCTCAGCTGGTCAAGATAGAACGATCAACGATATCGCGGACGGCCCTCAAGGGAAGGCAGGGGCAGACCATGGGCATCATCTCACTATCCGAGGAGGCTTCCATAATTGCAGAGCCGGCACATATTGCTCTGAGACTGGGCTCACCCAAGGAGTTTCCACGTCCTGCTCATGGCTGCTTTTGTTCCTCACTTCCATGTGTTGAGCATCCCGCTTGCCACTGATCGCTCGAGCACACACCAGGAGCGGTCAGATTGCGGGCGACATCCACTCGGTAAGCTTTTGCTTGTGACTTCATCCCACGCAATAGGTTCGCTCGCCGTGCGTTCCATTTTGCGTTGAGACGTTCTTCCACTTATATCTACACTCTCTATGAGTTAGATACAGAGTTTCCGTAACCATGCCCTTCGACTGGGGCACTTTTCTATCTTTTTTGTACTCGCTCACGAGGTAGGCTACATGTGCTGCCGGCTCAGCACCTTACCTTCGTGCAGCAGCGAACGGGAAACGGTCAGGCCCTCTCATCCGGGAATCCCTCATATCCCCCAGCTGAGAGCCTTCGAACATGTATTAGACCTGAGCATGTAGCTTGCTCAGTATCACGTTTCTATTTTCCGGTAGACGGGTATCGGCCTGGCTCTCAGATCCGAGGGTTTGTGGCTTAGAGGCGTTCAGCCACAGCCCTCGACAGGGAGCCCTAAGAGTTTTGTCCGAACCAAGAAATTCTGCCTTCGTGCACCTGATTTAAATTTTGACTGCTATCCTCAGTCTATACCTGCAGAGCAGCAGGTTGTGTCTCTCTTAGTCTGGTCCCTATCCCATAAGCTGTCCGATATGTAATTTTTCACCCATCGGCAAGCAAATGAGGTCGATGGGACACGCAAGCTCCCCCACCACGTCAAGGTGGAGACACATCGGGGGAGTCATACACATTTAATTACAGCTTCATGTTCTGTGATCACACTCTATACCAAACAACCAGTCTACAGTACTAAAAGTATAGGTATAAATACCATTACAAATACATTTCTTTTGATCAATACATAATATTTGATATTGCTCATGGTTTCTATAATTAAAAGCTATTTGCAGTGGCTTACAATTTGGACCCCCCCCCCCCCCCCCCAAAAAAAAAAAACAAAAAAAAACAGAAGCCATCTCAGACTGTTTGATTACTGTTGACAGCTTCTCTCTCCCTGTTGAGGCCTGATACATTGTGTTGTATTCCTTGCTTTGTTTATTCCATCCTGTAATTCAATCTACGGGGCATCAGAATGTATCATGATGTAAGCGTCTGTTGTCCAGATTTGTCACTGGTCCAAGTATTCAGCAATGCGTGTACACGTGACGCAGAATATATATTGTTTCACGTCGTCAGTGTAGGACTTGACTTGTTTGTTGTTTAACCTCGTGCCTTTAACTGTTCCCTGGAGGATCACTTCTGATCAGGAAGGAAGGCTTGTTGTCTGACCAAGCCAAACAAGCTTCCATGTTTCACCAATGGCACAAGTGTTTCTTGGCAGCACGGTGGCGTAATCATTCGTTTCCTGGCCATGCCATTTTTTTTTTTTTTGCTTTACATACGATATATGTAGACGTTTTCTGAAACGCCGGCTCTGTGTAATTCGTAATCTCGCATGCCGCGTTGGAAACACAGCTGCTGAAGATTTTAAAGCAGACCGCCTTGCTTTGGTTTCCATTCAATGGTATAAGTGCCGGTCGTTCAGAAAGCAATGGCAAACTACTGAACGTTAACTTGCCCAGGAATCACAAACAACCAAAAACGAGTGAGTTGACTGCTACGTCCTGTTAATAATCTGCAAGTAACTTTTTCTGAAACACTTGTATTGAGGAACTTTGATGCTTCCTTGCTACTCTGCTAAACTGCAGCGTGTACACTCATACAATAGTTTAGAAACTGACAACTATGCTAAGGCATATATTCACCGGGGGAGGGGGGGGGGGGGGGGTTCCATTCCTTTCTGAGAGTTCGTAATATACCAACAGTTGTTGTTGTTGTTGTTTTTTTTTTTTTAATCCAAAGCGTTTCATTTCCACTGCTGTGATGACAATTAATGCACATCAGTGGATGGAGCCGAGACAGGATTGTTATAGTCGATCTGTAATGGCATACCAGGTGTGTCTAAAACGTAGGGAGGTAAGAATTTAATAACGGTTCAATGCTATAGAGTTGATCTTCTGCACAGCTCATCAAGAAGGCATGTAGGATTCTATTGGTGTCGAAGACGTGGCTACAGTTTTGCCAGTTGTAAAGCCACATGCTCGATGGTCGGTCTCATTAATTTGCAGATAGATCTGGCATACTGAACAATCTGCCCAGTTGAATCACAGTTTAAATACAATCTTCACATTCTCATACTACAACCAGGAATAGGGGGTTTCCCTCTAGAAGCAGACCATTAACAGGCTGTTAGGTGCAACAATTAATGTCCTTTAATTGTAAATATACAGAGAAATTGAACGAATATCACAGAAAGACAAAGTGGTAATTATATACGTCTTGTATACATTAAGAACCATCAAATAACCACCCAATAGAGATAACGTAGTTAAATTCGGTACTAGTTAGTTAGTCAAGAGATTACTTTCACTGCGTTTCTGTTAGCCCATAAGTGCTCAGATCCCTTCCCCAGTATCTTCCTCAGGGTGTAGCGACTGACGACACCAGTTCTGTGTTGGTTGACTAGTCGTCTTTGGCTTCCCACGTGACGATCTAGCCCAGCTGGACCCCTTTGATGTGGTGTTCTTGCAGTCTGGTCAGAGTTTAAGAATCACATCCGTCCATGGAGTAATTTACTTGTCCTGCTTCATTGCGGTCGTTCATGTCTATTTCTCATCCACAGCCCACAGCAACCTAACTCACACACCGATTTGTTCGTTTGTTTCCCTTAACCGGCGTTCCCTAGCCAACAATGAAACAGATATATTAGTTAGCGTTGACCTCCTCAGAGATTGGGCCATCGCTTTCTGGTTCAGCCTATCTCGATCTTTCTAAGCATACTCGTAGAGTGGTCGAGAAAACGATCAGGGTTTTGGCCACGTCAAATGATGACCTTCTGAACATCTGAATAGAAGAAAAGGTGGAAGCAAGCGAACAAGAGGAAGCCGACGAGAAAGAGGAAGCTAGCCGTGGAAATGGGAGAATGAACATTACAAGAGGAACAGAGAAGAGGGTGCTAGACTGTAATATCCATGTTGATCATGCCCGGTGCTGCCGCGTTCGCTGTGTGTTCAGTGTCTCCTTGTGTGATCAGTGGCAGCAGACTGCAGTACTTGTCGCCAGTGGAGGAGATACTTCACAACACAGCCCAATATCCTAACTTACCAAGCGTAAGAAGCCATACTGGCGGATTGGCAAGGCGCTCCATACCTCATCCCGTGGAAAACCTTAGCTGTAAAATCCCGCCAATTATGCACGAGCGTTTAGAAAAGGCGTGCGTGGAGTAGGATCCTATATTGGGGGATGGAAGGTATGAAAATTGAAAGACAAGACCACGCAGAACCTCAATATTTGAAAAGAACAGACATTACATATCATAATTACAGCTAAACAGGGTTAATCAAAATATAGCCGATGTTGTATTTTGTTCTATACATGTTAAATGTAGACCTGGCAGCAGTGACTTATTTCGCCTTTCTTTAATCGTTGAAATAACATTCCGGATGTAGCTGTTCTCAGTTGTACATTCTATTCTGTGCTGAACCACCTTTTGTATTTTGTTCAATATATGTTATATTAGAATTGAATAGATCAGACTTTTAATCTTCTCTCTCTCTCTCTTTCTCTCTCTCTCTTTCTCTCTCTCTCTCGCTGTCGCACGCGAATCGTGTGTGTGTGTGTGTGTGTGTGTGTGTGTGTGCGCGTGCGTGCGTCCGTGCGTGCGTGAGTCCGTGCGTGCGTGTGTGTGTAAACATAAGAGTTGCAGAACATTTGTAATAAAAATGAAATAGTGTTACTTTGAACATTATTTTCCAAGGAATTTTCCCAACAACTGGTTTTAGTACTGAATGTGTGTGCTCCCAACAGATTCTATAATTGGTCCTCCCTCGCCAGTGTCTTGTCCACGCTTACAAGTTACCAAGTCGAGGTCCCTTGTACAAACCTGAAGGCGCAGTCAGTTTATGGTGCTAATCCAACTTGTATGGACCAGTCGGCACTCGGTGGCTGATGTGGTCTGTGTTACACCTTTACTTCCCAATACATATATAGGTACAGGTACTTTTGTTAGGCTGGGACTACTGGCAGGCCAGGTCGCTTTTAAGTGTTTGAACCCGCCCAATGCAGATGGAACCCACGTCACCGGGCCGGAAGGCGAGTGTCTCTCTTCATACTTGCCGCCATGTTGGCGCGCCATGCTCGAGTCAGGGTACTCGGTATTGAGCCAGCGGCCATGTTGGTATGGGGTAGAGCTGTGTCACGGGGGAACAACATGAGACCACCTGAGTACCGTCGTATATACATTCTCCGGATTGACTGACACTCATAGCAGAGAAGGGAAACAAGTAGAGCCACGGTGTGCTGTCTCTTGTAGTCGGTCTATTTACCGGCGTCTCATCTTATTTCTAGATAGTGACGTGCTTTCATAAGCGGGCGCGTTAGTGTGTTTGACAGGGGGCTACACTGATAATGTCATGAGCGCAAGGGTTCCACGCCTACGTTCGTTGTCCGCTAACAGAGGAACAGACCGACCACCCACTTCTCCCTGCATACAACATGTGATGTTGTCCGCTAACAGAGGGGCAGACCGGCCACCCACTTCTCCGTACATATAATATGTGATGTTGTCCGCTAACAGAGGGACAGACTGGCCACCCACTTCTCCCTGCATACATCACGTGTTGGCCCGCACCACACCACAGACCCATAGCTGATCCTGCTTCCGTGTGTGTGTGTGTGTGTGTGTGAGAGAGAGAGAGAGAGAGAGAGAGAGAGAGAGAGAGAGATTGGCGTTCGTGAACAGAAATCACATATACTACATCATGGTTATATAAGATGAGGTGACCAATTCTCTTCCTGACAGCCGTCGGCATGAGAATGGTAGAGAAAAGGTTGAATACTAACAATGATACTCAGAAACCTGAGAATGAAACAGAAAGAAGAAAAATAGCTCTAACCTACATAAAAGAACATTACCCAAGTAGCAATTGGACCCATACATATACAGATGGATCAGTCAAAAATTCAATAGAAAATGGAGAAGGGGGAATTTACCTATATTTAAAAAATAGAGTAAAAATAAAACAACAACAACAACACAACACACACACAGTCAAAGGCAACTGGAAAATTCTCAAGTAACTTCAAAGCAGAGGTGGGGGATTTGCAAACTGCAACAGAAATGCTATTGATGGAGGAAAATAAAGAGAAGCATCTTCACAGATGCAAAGTCAGCTGTCTCAATACTGAAGAGCAAAAACAGCACAGAATTAGAAGACCTAAGAGCAGCACTCCATGGACTAATTCAGACATCCAAAAAAGTTGTAATACAGTGGGTTCCATCACATTGCAGTATATCTGGAAATGAAGAGGCTGACAGACTGGAAAAAGAGGGCGGACGACTACCTCAGCCTGTCATAGACATAAACTATAATGAGGCAAAGAGGTTTATCGAAAGCGCGTATAGAACCAAGTGGGAATCAGAACATCCAGGCCACCAGAAAGATGATGCATATTACAAACTCGACAGAAGTGAACAGGTAGCAATCTTCAGACTCCGCACAGGACATAACAGGATGAAAAATCACTTGTTAAATAAACTAAATATAAGAGATACTGATGAATATAATTGTGGGACTGGTAAAATGACAGCTAGATATTTACTGCAAGAGTGCCCAATGTATGCACAACAGAGATATATATTTTGGGCCACACCTGCTTTATTTGAGGACATCTAAAGGTACATGAAAAAGTTCTTAGCCTGCCACACTTCATGCCACATATGTTTATATATCGGTGGAAAATGCGTCCCAGTGTCACGAAATGGAATATTGCTTTGATGGCAAACCCATTACGTGGAAAGTCCGAATCAAAAGCTCACTATATGGAGGTCATCTGCAGACTGCATTCTTCTAGTTTCCGGAGGAACAGCATATGGTGATGGGAAGGCTCAATGTACGGAAGTGAGGCTAAGCAGCCACGTGCAGGACGTGACGATTTCTTGGGTGAGCCCTCTACCAGAGCGCTGTGTGTCGGCTCTGCAATTATGGAAGCCTCCTTGATGGCAGGGAATGCCCATGGTCTGCCTCTGCCTTACCTTGAGGGCTGACCAGGATGTCTTCAGCTGTTCTAAAGGGGCCAGGTGGAATGGGGATAACACCACAACAGTGAGAGTCAAACGTCCTACGAAACACCCGGGAAGGTAACCCGGCCAACAAATTCCTGAAGAAGTCGGATGTGTCGGCCGAAGGGTTCAAATATCGCAGCTCTGCTGTAACAGGCACAATACAATTACGTCTAAAACAACATTCCGGACGAACGCAGAAGAAGAGGAAGAAGAAGAAGAAGAAGAAGAAGAAGAAGAAGAAGAAGAAGAAGAAGAAGAAGAAGAAGAAGAAGAAGAAGAAGAAGAAGAAGATACCTAGAAACTTCATTGAACATGCTTGCATGCATTATGATGTCACCCACACTCACAGTTAATTTCCGCTGGCCTAATTATAATTACGCCATAATTGGATGCCTTGATCACCCCTGTGCTGGCGCATGCAGGAACATATTTGCCTCCTAATTTAGAAATTGCTCAACGAGGATTCCACACTTGCTGACGGAGACGTACACGTTCCCAATATTTGAACAAGGCTCGTATTCTCCCCGCGCCCTTGCTTGCACTCACGTCCCGCGAGATGGCGCCTGCAGGCGTGTTCCACAAATCAACAAGAGATTGTGCATCCTGTCGTGGAAGGTGTGATCTTGAAACCCGTCTGGTGTTACCAGATGTGCGAAACATGCTTTGTGTACACACTATTATTCTGAACATTTTACCTTGCCTGCGGGGCATAGGACTTTAATGTGAGGGCGTTTCCTGGTGTATTGTCACAGCGTGTATGAATGATAACGATGCTGTTATTTCATGGGAGTACACATACGCTAACAAGGTATCGGTTGTTGACTTACGAGAGTCTGTTGTAAATTGTAAACTCGATTTATTAGTGCAGGTTTTAAGCAAATGCGACACGTTTATGAATTATATATATATATATATATATATATATATATATATATATATATATATATATATATATATATATATATATATATGTATATATATATATATATATATATATATATATATATATATATATATACACATATATATATACACACACTCACACACACACTAGCTGACCCGGCCCGGCTTCGCCCAGTCCCTGGCGGGGATCTATCTCTATCTATCTATCTATCTATCTATCTATCTATCTATCTATCTATCTATCTATCTATCTATCTATCTATCTATCTATCTATCTATCTATCTGTCTGTCTGCTTGTCTGTCTGTCTGTCTGTCTGTCTGTCTGGCTGTCTGACCCGGCCCGGCTTCGCCCAGCTCCTGGTGGGGAGCATCTCATTTAATTCATATAAGTAGTCATATAAGCTCCCGTTCCCGTTCCCGACTGTCTGTCTGTCTATCTGTCTGTCTGTCTGTCTGTCTGTCTGTCTGACCTGCCCGACTTCACCCAGTCCCTGGTGGGGAGCATCTAATTTAATTCATATAAGTAGTCATATAAGCTCCCGTTCCCGATTATCTGTCTGTCTGCCTATCTGTCTGTCTCTCTATCTGTCTGTCCGACCCGGCCCGACTTCGCCCAGGCCCTGGTGGGGAGCATCTAATTTAATTCGTATAAGTAGTCACATAAGCTTCCGTTCCCGACTATCTGTCTGTCTGTCTGTCTGTCTGTCTGTCTGTCTGTCTGTCTGACCCAGCCCGGCTTCGCCCAGCTTCTGGTGGGGAGCATCTTATTTAATTCATATAAGTATTCATATAAGCTCCCGTTCCCGACTATCTGTCTGTTGGTCTGTCTATCTATCTGACCCGGCGCGGCTTTGCCCAGCTCCTGGCGGGGAGCGTCTAATTAAATTCATATAAAAAAAAAAAATTAACTTAAGAATGTCCTTCCACACACCATCCATTATTTTTAACGATAACGGTTTTTAATCACCTACATGACTGTAGATAACTTCTTTAAACATAAAAAGATGAGTTAGAAAGTTTTCACTATTTAAATAGATGCATTATTTTTATGAAAACTTTGAAAATGCCTTAAAGATTATATCATTATTTATTATAACGCATATGTCTGTAAATAACTGTAGACAAAGAGTTTATAAACCTTTGAAAACAATGCAACAATCTATATATAAAATATATAGCAATGCTTTTAAAAGTTATGCCCCTTGAAATAACGTTTCTTAAGTTAAATCTCCTGATACTGTAAATTAAATTATTAAATTTTAGTAAGTAAATAGCTGATTGTACACTAACAAACTACGACAGTTAGCTGCACGGGAATAAATAGAGTACATGTAGAAAATTTCATCTCAATCGGATGGAACGTTATCGAACGCATCAAATACATCCCTACATACATACATTGTCTTATATATATATATATATATATATATATATATATATATATATATATATATATATATATATATATATATATATATATATATATATATATATATATATAAGAATACCATGGACAGACAGAAAAACCAATGACCAAATACTACAGGAGGCAAATGAAAATCGTAAATTGATTAGAGAAATTAGACGTAGACAGTCAATATTTTTTGGACATGTTATGAGAAGAAATGGATTATAAAACTTAGTGACAACTGGCAAGATCGAAGGGAACAGACCAAGGGGAAGACCGAGAGGAAAATACCTGGATGGCTTGGCCACATGGCATGGCGAGACTGGAACACTGAGCTGATCCACGACTCTGGTGATCGAGTGAAATGGCGAGTCATGACCGCCCACGCTTTCCGGCATGGCACATATATAAGAAAAACACGCACAAACACTCACACACATACACATACACGCTCACAATATTCATGTCCACATTGTCAAGTATATTAGAAATGGCGCAGCTTGGAGGGCTGTCCATGCCGCATACATAATTGCATTTAAAATCAAATACAGGAAGAGCCTCAGGACGTACATGTGGTGTATTCTCTGCTAGGACCAGCCAGGCAGGATCGGGGTACAGTCGTCGGAGACCGATGCATTCAGCGTGTACTGGGACACTGCTGGTGACAAGGCGCTGCTGGAAGCCATGGCTCGAAGGTGCAGCAGTTCGTGGGTGGAGTTTGAACACTCAGGGTCCAGCTGTCCGGCGAGGGAAGTGCAGTACGTGCAGCAGACCAGGCCTCCCCACAGGGGGTTTCTCTTGATGTGACAGCGACATAGCTGAGCCTTGAGTCCGTTCTGTAGGCGATGACAGCAGTCTAAGAGAGACCGTGAACTCGGTTTGTTGTCGCTGGGTTCCGGCACTTGTATACATATATTTGACTGCGAGCCTTCTTTCAGTCGACGGTCGCAGTGAGCCAGGTAGATGAAACAGGCAGACATTACGATGCAGAGTAAAGGCGCACATAAAGATATAGGAAGAATAATTTTATTATCATAAAAGCACAGGTCACTGACGTATTTATACACCGTGTAACCACACTCCTCAACCCTTCTGTGGAAACTTCTAACAGTTGTATTTTGACGAGGCCCGACGCCGGAATTTATCACTGCGGCCCCTCTGTCCTTTGGTCCTGTCTCTCGGAGACTGTCTGTATCCCTATCTTTTGTTGCAGCAAACTGAATGGTGTCTAAAGGAGGCACTTTGGTTGTGTACTGAATATCAGCGTTAGATGGCGGGCAAACGCTTTGATAGGCCTTACAGACTACGATACAGTTACTTAATTCGCTTTTCTTAAGTCGCTGCGATAGATTCGTGAAGTATCGGCTGTCAGCTTTGCATTCTATTCTTGGTTGACCTACCTGCTCAATGTTTTTTCTCATGACTTGCAGGTTCTCTTCTGGAATATTGTGAAGAAATGATCCGGCTATCTTCTGATTGTGAACGGTATCTTTAGGCACTTTTGTTTCTCTGCGTTGACTTAGTGTTCTTCTTTTATGTCGAATACTTCTTGACAACCTGTAGGACTGTGAATCGAGAATACTTCCGTTCTGTTCCGTTAGCGGTGTTGTGTCGTCATCTCCCACAGTAACTGCTGGTAGAATACCCAATGCAGGCTTTCTCTTGACATTAGTTAGGCGAAGCGTGTCCTTTACGGAAGAAGCATAAGAAAGGAATGCATTGTTGTCCACGCGCTTTCCATATACAAACGGGGCCAGAGATTTGGCCGGCATGTAGCATGGAAATAGACTAGAGTTGACAGATCGCGTGATTTCTGGGCGAGACATGGTGTTGCAGCTGTAGAATGTTAAAGCGGTGACACTCTGCAGGATCTCCACCGAGCTGATAATGATGAGGGCGTAGCCCGTTAGTCGTCTCCCTGTGCAGCCCAAGCCGAAGATGGCAAACAACACGGTGCAGCAGGCAAACAGGGCTGGCATGCCCATATTTGTGCAGAACTGGATGTTCCTGGGAAGCATAGGGCGTACGGTGGTAAAGCTTTGGCGACATTCCATCATAAGCCATATGGAGGTCGTGATGACGCCGGCACTAAACATCATGAGGACAACAAACACCTGGAAATAAAGGTATAAAAATTAGGTGTTTTCATCGGGTCTGACAACGTAGACTTTAAAACACAAACATCCGACAACAGGTCATGTTATAGATGTTTGAAATTATGTCATAAACCTGTCTGACATCATTAAACGAAGAATAAATGATCAAATACATCAGTACAAATAGTAGATAAAAGGTGAGATCAACAGGTTAACTAATAACGGGGAAGCAAGAGTAGATGGTAGTAGTATACGAAACCAGTTACACTGTGCATGAACCTCATTAAGCATAAACAGACAAGATGTGCAGGCAAAACCTGAAGCACCCACAGCAAAGGCTCGCAGGCTGAACTAGCAGCCAGAGTGAGCATTTATTTAGGGGCCAGATGTTGAGACAGACATAGATAGTTATCAGGTCAAGTCCAATCTTACATGGCGATCACTTTGAAATCTTGCGTTAATTGTTTATTTATTTCAAACAATGTTTACCATTATCAGTTTGCTGTTATTTCCATATTTTTACATTTGTATGACAGTGTTAGCGCCGAATGTTGGGCGGGGTTCACCAAGCCTGACATCCATCATTGTGCCAATGGCTTCCGGCGAAGGAGCGCAATTCGGAGGGTACAAGGCTTATCATTGTGCGAAGAAATGCAGCCTAAAGACATGACAGGGTAGACCAGGCCTTATGTCTTGGTCGGCAACTGGTCTAGGATCGAAGCTCCGATAGGCAGACAGTTAAAGAATTGCTTTGCTGATCAGGCAGCTTCTGCAGCTTGTCTAGTTCCAGATTTATTTGTGTCTTTTCCAGTGGAAAGGGTGATATCCAGAACCAACTATCAGATCCGGATCCGGGGAAAGTCGAAGATTTTCCATATCAATCTCTTGCGGAAATACGAAGAGAGACCCGGAGAAAAAGCAGCTCACCTCATGGCAATGGCAGTTGCAGTGGAGACAGAAGTGGGAACCAACGAGGGCAGGGAATAGCCCCTGGAACACCAGGAAACCTACAAGGATGTGCAGGTGAACCCTGATCTGACTTCCCAGGAGAGGGAAAAGATAACCCAGGTTCTCGAGTCTCATAAGGAGATACAGACTGATAAACCAGGACGAACGAGGTTGGTGGAGTTCGAGATGACTTTGACCACCCAAGAGCCTGTTCGCCAAAAGGTTTACCCAGTGCCATTCTCTAAAGAAAAGGCCTTGGAGGAGGAAATACAGAAACTGTTGGAGCCGATTTCCTGTCGAGACATCCAGCTCCGGAAGAAGAGGAATAGATCATCTGGATCGAACCTCCAAGAAGAAAGAGTTGTTGCGGACTACTCTCTTAGGAGGGGGCCTATATCACGGAAAATAAACTTGTTAGTTGCGATCGATGACAAACAAGACCCGACATTAGTCTGCAAAAACAACCAACCCTTTGATGTTGTACAGACTGAGAAAAATACATCGTTAAAACTGTCTACACACGATCGGCATTTCTAACTGAGAAACAAGATACGTCGCGTCAAAATGTCTACCCTGGTCGGCGAATCTTTATGATGTGAGTTGTTCGAGAAACGAATAACAACGCCAAACGTCTGCCAAGGCGGTAGTAGCCTTTGAAGTGCTAGACGGAAAGTCTGGACAGACGCGGGATGGATTCTGTGATGTGGGGAATTCTCAGGTTGAACTATTATTGTACGGGACAAAGAATTTCCCCAAATGAAAGCAAATTTGACGGCGGATTGACTCCAGTTAGTCTAGAACAGGAGGAGGAAACCAGATTCCAGACGGATCAGCGTCTAGACTTTTTGGTGACGTCACTCCAGCCCAATATAAAAAGCGTTGCGGTAAACAAGTGGAGTTAGTCGATCAAGATTTCTGAAGTGGGAAAGATCGGTACAGTTTTCCGAGTTGTGTTCAATGAAAGAAACTAGGGTGTCAAATTGTTGATATTTATCGGCGGACATAGATCCAGTCTGTGATTGCCTAGTTTCGATTAGCAACCGGAATAGGCATATGGTTCCATTTACAGGTCCACGTATGTGTGCTATGATATTCAACAGTGAAGCTAGAACACAATTTAGAAGATGATGGCTCAGAATTTGAAGACAGAAGTTGCTGAGAGGCCGCTACATTGAGCTTATACCCAAGTTGGTTTGCGGGAACCTGGCTTTTGCTGAGCAGGACATGCTGATGGGATTTATGTTTAGCAAGTGATAGTTGTATCACTGAACAATCAGAACATTGTATAAATACACTACTGATACCAGGAACATTCATACAAATTTATAGAAATACCTAGAACATTCAGATTGTGGTGTTAATATGGGGAATCTTTACAACCAGTGACACTAGATCCATTGAGATTTCCCCAGTAACAGTGACAATAGGGTTAGGATTTTCTGATTAACAATCAGTTAAATAACAGAAGAAATTCATAGTGTAAATCAGATTGAAGACTCTCATTAGACAGTGTTTGTCATTGATGTCCAAGCATCCTAGTGGTTCAAGAGACAACGGAGGAAGTCTTCACGTGACAGGAGAAGCATCACCTTGGTGAGGTTGCTTGTCTGGAATACATGGTGCTAGTGTGTTCTCAGCACAGTGATGAGAATGACTATACTCCTGAACACTGATCTGAGTCTATATACATTTTAGAATATACGTCACACATTCTACACATTATATACACACACACACACACACACACACACACACACACACACACACACACACACACACACACACACACACACTTCTCCTACATATACTCTTTGCTTTAATAAATTTCGTGTTTTTATTTGTTGAAGCTAGAGTTGTCAAGTATGTTATGTTGGGGAAGAATGAGAGGGGGCATGATCCAGGAGTGAGTAAGAGTGAGAAGAAGGTGTCTTCAGATTGAGGGAGTGTTGTGGACGGAGTCTGCTGGATATCTCCAGGGACGACACTAAAGTGGTAAAGAAGAAAAAATAACTACTAAGATATTCATTCTTTACACACGACAGCACTACAGGAGACAAATGAAAATCGTAAATTGATTAGAGAAATTAGACGTAGGCAGTCACAATTATTTGAACATGTTATGAGAAGAAATGGATTGGAGAATTTAGTGACAACTGGCAAGATCGAAGGGAACAGACCAAGGGGAAGACCCAGAAGTAAATACCTGGATGGCTTGGCCACATGGCATGGTCGAGACAGGAACACTGAGCTGATCCACAACTCTGGTGATCGAGTGAAATGGCGAGTCATAAGCGCTCACGCTTTTCGGCATGGCACATGATTGATTGATTTATTCTGGCGACGGCAATTATGTACGGTGAAATGTTTTTACATCTGTCCGAGGTTGTTTGTGGCGTGAACTGCATGTTCGGAAAAAAATGGTGTAGCTGGCTAGAAAACATCTAGGAACGGAACAAACAACATCTAGAAATATCTAGACTGTGTAGGTGAACATCTAGACAAACATCTGGATGGGAAAATGACTGCCGCTTCCGTCAAAGATGAACTGCATTTTTCTTGCAGGACTTTTGTGTTGACATTCTGGCGACGGTATTATGTTCAGTAAAATGCTTTTACTATCTGACGACATTATGTATAGTAAAATGCTTTTACTATCTGTCCGCGGTATTTTGTGGTGTGAACTGCACGCTCGGAAAAAAAATGGCATAGCTGGCTTTGTCGCAAACGGACTGGTTTTGCCTTGTGCAATAATATGTGGCTGCTGGTTTTCTAGGGACTGCCGCTTCCATCGAACATGAACTGTATTTTTCGTGGAGGACTTTTGTGTTGACATTCTGGCTGCGGCATTATGCACAGTGTGCATGTGCGGGCTGTTGGTTGTCGAGACTCCTGTCTATTCTACTTTTCACACGGAGCAGTGAGAAACATTTTATTTGATATTCACTGGCACAGGAACGGAGCATAATGGGGACGACCCGTTGCTGTGAAGTTGGAACCGCGGCTGGCTGGCTGGCTGGCTGGCTGGCTGGCTGGCTGGCTTGAAAGCTAGAGTTTATTTACACAAAGGCTGCTCTTTGTTATACTGAAAAGTATCATTTTACCTGATCTAAAAGCATAATTTTACCTTATGTAAAAGCATTTTCTTACCTGACCTAAAAGCATTATTTTACCTGATCTAAAAGTTTCATTTTACCTGATATAAAAGCGTCATTTTAAAACCGATCTTCATTTGATTTCTTCATAAAACGTACATTTTATTGTTCGTAGAAGCTACATTTTATCTTACTATCCAACCATTATGTGCCATGCCGATAAGCGTGAGCGGTCATGTTTTGCCATCTCACTCGATCACCAGAGTCGATCAGTTGCGTGTTTCTGTCTCGACCATGCCACGTGACCAAATCATCCAGGTATTTATTTCTCGGTCTTCCCCTTGGTCTCTTCCCTTCGATCTAGCCAGTTGTCACCAAGTTCTCCAATTCATTTCTTTTCATAACATGTCCAAACATTTTTAGCTACATTTTATGTTATGTTTCCAAAAATAATATATTTGTCTCGTAAATGCTACATTGTTAGATAAAAGTTAAATATGGTTTTACTTGAAGGTTAGATTTGATACTATTTCAAAGCTAAAATTGTGTGTGTGTGTGAGTTGTTTTGTATTTAATTACATGTTACATTTTATTTTATGGCACACTATCTTTTATTTCACTGAAGTTCTACATTTATTTTTTAAATCTAAAAGCTTTATCTTATTTTACTTAAAAGCAACATTCTAATTCACAAAAAAGCTCCATTGTATTTTATTTCATAGTTACATTTTATGTGACTTCAAAAGTACATTTATTTAGCAGGAAAATCTACATTTAGTTTGCAGATACATTCTGTTTTACGTTTCAGCTTCAGTTTATTTTACCCGAAAGCTGCATTTCATTTCACTTAAAAGCAGACGCTGGCGAAACGGCGGTGAAGTATAATAGTGGAGATTTCCACAGACCCTAAAAATAACCGCTCCAAAACGACAAATAATTCTATAGTCTCACGTTAGCATTATTCGCTTATTACACATTTCATCCCCCGCTCGCTTCAAACGAGGAAACTCACGTGTGCATGTTATGTCAGCTGTGTTAGTTCCTTTAGAGCAGTGGTTCTCAACCGGTGGGGAATTCCCCCCCCCCCCCCCCCCCGAATGAAGATTATTTCAGATCTCGTTAATACAAGAACCGATTACTTGATATTGTTTTACCCTCCATACTTTATGGTTCTGTACTTCTTGCCCTTCTGAAATTCGTTTTGTAACGTAAGTAGATCCGCAAATCACGTTTTATGTAGACGTCTAGGCGGGGGAGGGGGGAATTTATAGGGAGGAAATACGAAAGGAGACAATGACATTCTGAACATATGATGAAGGGGTGCATGGGCCAAGAAAGGTTGAGAACCACTGCTTTAGAGCAACTGCATTTTTTATCAAGGCATCAATATTCGTGTCTGTAAATACAGCTGATACAGCAAAGGATGTTGTTGCATTAGTGTTTAAACTGAATATATATTTCGTAGAACGGCCTTTATTTTCTGTAAAGTTTGCCGCATTATTTCCTGTAAGATAAACTTATTTGGTGGTTGTTCAAAATAATATGACATCATCATTAAAGTAAAGTATGAAAAGAAAAAGAAATAAAACAGATTCCAGCGATGATATTGATCCTATTCGTCTACATAACTACATTTCGACTGCTTAAAGTTTTACTCTCGCTTTATCTGTCCAGTGTCTAACATTCTGCAGCATACAACAAAGTAGAGTAATGTGTAACTTGACCGCTCTTTGTTATCTTTTTTTAGATTAGATGTTTAGGCGTGTATTTCTTGTTGACACCTGCCCTACAAGGACAGTGTAACTCAATTCCTAATTCTACTTTTTCTTCTTCCTCATCTTCTTCGTCGCCGTCTTCTTCTTGTGCTTTTTCTTATCCTTCTTCTGATCCCTTTCCTTTCTTCTTCTTCTTCTTCTTCTTCTTCTTCTTCTTCTTCTTCTTCTTCTTCTTCTTCTTCTTCTTCTTCTTCTTCTTCTTCTTCTTCTTCTTCTTCTTCTTCTTCTTCCTCCTCCCCTCCTCCTCCTCCTCTGTGTGTGTGTGTGTGTGTGTGTTTGTGCTAGTGTGTGTGTATGTGTTTGAGAGAGAGAGAGAGAGAGAGAGAGAGAGAGAGAGAGAGAGAGAGAGAGAGAGAGAGAGAGAGAGAGAGTCTGTTAATTTGTCTATTGTGTTCTCGAATATCTTCTGCTCCAGATTTTCAGTTTTCAACATCTGTTATCAGCGGTAGTGGGAAAACAGCGCGAGCAACTTCTTGACAGTCTTGTGTCATGGCACCGAAGGGGGTCAACACACGAATTGATCCATGCTGTCGGAGATCGCAATTTGTGGAGATCACCCACGCTAGCCAAGAAGACATTGGATGGTGATGATGAATATCAGCTGGTCTAAGGGCTTGCGAACGCGGTTTGTGAGCCCGTATACCCGGGTGCGAAACACAGCGGTGCTGGCCTTTTCGAAAAAGGTATAGGAGCCGGTCGTTCAGAAAGCAATGGCAAACTACTGAACGTAAAATTTGCCCAGGAATCACGAACAGCGAAAAAGCTGGGGTTGACTGTTACGTCCTGTGAAGGACATGCAACTTAAATTAAAATAGGGTACACGTCCTGTCAAAGTACTGGGGAGTTTTAGCCATCATAGACCATAACTTTTGTAAGGGAAAATCAGAACTGCACCTCCCAGTGGTAGAGGATGGGAAACACACCACGGACGGTGTGGCAAACGTAGCCCTGGACACCGAGTATTCACCGGGATAAGTGGATAACCCTGCAACTGAGTAGTGCAGGATACTCACTTGTCCTGACAGCCGGATATGACTATCAAAGGCAGAGATTAAAGACTCTCATGCGGATGTGTAAGGGAAAACCACCACATTAGTTTCTAAGATTGCATGAATAGTCACATATTAGAGGCAGTGAACGACGTCAGTGGCTGTCTTAGGATATCCTCGTCCTATAGAGACAGCCATGAGCCACAGGTGACGCCACACCGTCATCCAGATACTGATGGCAAAATCATCTTTATATATAAAAGAGAATGTTTGTTTGTTTGTGTGTCCTTTATGCGTTCCCGAACAGTCCATTCGATTGAGATGAAATTTTGTACATATGTTCTTCTCATTCCTGCGGAGCCAACTGGCATAGTGTGTTAGTTTAAAAACAGTTATTTACGTAATAAAACAACATTAAAATAAAAGACGTCTAATTAAGGGGATTTAACAACAAAAGTTATATCAAGGGACATTACTTTTAGTAACATTGCTATATTATGTAATTTAAATAATTGTTGTATTTTTCTTAAAGTTGTATAAACATTTTTAAAGAAGTTATCTACAGGCATATGCGTTATAAAAAAGGTGATAAACACTTTAAGGTATCTTCAAAGTTTTCGTAAAAATAATGGATCTATTTTAGATACGTGAAAATTTTCTAACTCTGAACAATATCATCGAAGCTACAATTTTAAGTGTGAAATTTAAAGGAGAAGATGTACTGTTGCCTCGCATCCCAATGATTCCAACAGATATGCCATTCGAATTCAAACGTCTGCAGTTTCCGGATGGTGGGTGGGTGGGTGGGTGGATAGATAGATAGATAGGTAGGTAGGTAGGTAGGTAGATAGGTAGATAGATAGATAGATAGATAGGTAGATAGGTAGATAGATAGATAGATAGATAGATAGATAGATAGATAGATAGATAGATAGATAGATAGATAGATAGATAGATAGATAGATAGATAGATTAGATTAGATAGGTAGATAGATTAGATTAGATAGGTAGATAGATTAGATTAGATAGGTAGATAGATTAGATAGGTAGATAGATTAGATAGGTAGATAGATTAGATAGGAAGATAGATAAGATAGATAAGATATATAAGATAGATAGATAAGATAGATAGATTAGATAGATAGATTAGATAGATAGATTAGATAGATAGATAGATTAGATAGATAGATTAGATAGATAGATACATAGATTAGATACATAGATAGATAGATAGATAGATAGATAGATAGATAGATAGATAGATAGATAGATAGATAGATAGATAGATAGATAGATAGATCGATCGATTAGATAGATCGATCGATCGACAGACAGACAGACGGATGGATGGAGAGGGAGGGAGAGACGGACGGGCAGACAGACAGACAGACGGACGGGCAGACAGACAGACAGACAGATAGATAGATAGATCCCCGCCAGGGGTGGGCGAAGCCGGGCCGGGTCGTCTAGTAACGAATAAATTGAACATTTGGCTAACGAAACTAGAACATTATATACAACAATAAGAAAGAGACAAAACAGCTTTCTTTGGTCATGTGATGAGAAGAGAGGCATTGGAGAACAGAAATTATGCTGGATGGATTGAGACGGTGGCATGGAGGAATATCAGTAGCAGATTTTATCAAGAACACTAAAGACCGAGATTTGTGGAGAGACATCAACGCCTACGCCTGCCGGCATGGCACTTGATGATGATAAGGTATAAATCTGTTTAACCGTGCACCCTAGCCGGCGGCATCTGGCACATATATTTCCATATTTCCCAAATGGAAACTGTCTTTTGTTGGAAACTCGCTTAGTTCCATTTAATCTCGCCCGGTGTCAGGATAAAAGTGTTAGTAGGCGCCATATGACACCGACGTAACGCCTTGTAAGTAGGTCAGGTGAACTTTCATCTCATTGTTTACGTCTGCCTGTATGATTGATACAAAATAAAATTCCCCTGGATTTTCTGATTTTCCACTTCCTTGGAGCTAAGCTCGTCCCACCCACGGCATTTTCCTCCTCCTCTTCTGTTTGTTTTTATTGATTTAATCTTAGTAATTCCTCCACACCTCCCTACAGCCACATCTTGAATTTCACGTAATCCTCTTTATTCTGTGACGTTTTTTTTACGTTGTCGTTAATATCTGGCCAGTATTTATAATTCATTTTTCTATTTTCTTCCTGTCTTTCGCGTCATCTACGTTTATCACATTCACGGTACATTATGCATGGCCTGAAATGCCTAAAAAAATAAACACACACATATACGCTAACATAAAAAAAAAAAAAACAGGAATAACTTTTAATCCAATTTTATCTATACGGTATTGTAACAACAAGCTCTTATTTTACGAGAGAGAGAGAGAGAGAGAGAGAGAGAGAGAGAGAGAGAGAGAGAGAGAGAGAGAGAGAGAGAGAGAGAGAGAGAGAGAGAGAGAGAGAGAGAGAACTATCATAGGCACATAACACACTAACAGTCAGGCATGGAGTCAAATTATACAAGAGATGAGGAAAATAATTTTTTTTTTGTCTATCCTTTATATGACATCGCAGTCAACACCAGCATTTCTGCCGTTGTAATCTCTTGGTAATTTTACGTTCAGTAGTTTGCCATTGCCTTCTAAACGACCGGCAACGATACCAAAAGCGAAACCAACGCAACGCGGTCTGCTGCCAAATCGCACGCTGCTGTGTTTCGAACGCGGGTATTCGTAATCCCTTGGAACATTATTACTGTCATAAACTGTCATTTACTGCTAATATAGTATCTTGCGGTGTATGGCAGAGGGTCTTGAGCCTGAGGAATTAAGGCCTCCTGGCTAGTGCAGTCGCCGTGAACTGTGCAAGTTTAGGGTTGCCAGACGTTCGGCAAAGAGAGGACTTGTCCTCCTTTTTAGCCTAATGTCCTCCGTACGGCAGGCAAAGCTGAAAACCTTTAAAATGTCCGACTTTTTAAATATTTTATGTTATAATTTTTTGTGTATTGTTGTTACAACTTACAATGTATCTACACTCTACCGTGTGCTTATATTCTTTATTAAAACCGATTGCTTTAATAATATTTATTTAATTTTCCTATTTATACCAAATGTGAAACACCAATTATCTGTATAATTTGAATCTAACTGTTGCTCTACTTGGCAACACTAACAATTCTGTAGTCTCTATGGTCAAAATGTTAATGTTATTTCCGGTTCCGATAGCAGAGACGCCACTTAAAATTGTTTTTTTTTTTTTTTTAAATTTGTAATTTTTGCCGTCAATGTTTATGAAAATGGCTTCTACAAAGAGAAAATGCAAATTCTCGAACACTATGAAAAATAAGTTTCCATGCTTAGTTGAAGGACGCAACGAGAATGAGGCAAAGTGTACGATTTGCGATAGTTACTTGTCCGTTGCCAACAAAGGAACTACTGACTTGGAGCGCCATGTTAACAGTGAGAGACATAGAAACCTAATCAAAGTGTCCGCGTCATCTAGCACATTGACGTCTTTTTTTTTCAGCCTAAGTACTCAAATGTGTTGTTGAAAGCGCATGCGGTTGAAGCAACTTTGGCATTTCATACAGTTTGTCACCATCATTCTTACAACTCGATGACCTGCACCGCTAGTTTGATGCACACATTATTTGAAGATTCAGAAATTGCTAAAAATATTGCTTGTGCAAAAACAAAGACTGAAGCAATAATAAATCAGGTGATTGCCCCCCTCCCCCCACACACACACACGCACGCACGCGCGCGCGCGCGCACACACACACAGAGTTGATGAATTGGATAAATCTTTAAGTGGTATTTTATGTTTCGGTCTTTCGACAGATGCTAGCAATCACGGTTCGCAGAAATATTTCCGATCGTTGTTCAGTACTTTGACTGGAAAGCAGGTGGAATCCAAACTAAGATTCTCGAATTAGGCAACACACCAAATGAAACCTCAGAAACTATATCACAGTATATTTTGAGAACACTCCAAAAACGTGATTTGTACTCCAAATGTTTGCTTTTGCTGGTGACAATGCCAATTTGAATTTTGGAGGCATTAACAGAAGAGAAGGTAGAAATGTGTTCTCGCATTTGAAGGAAGTCTTGAGCAAGCCATTAGTAGGCGTTGGATGTTCTGCACAACTGCATCCAACACGGCGCAGATTTAATGCAGATTGACGTTGAATCTATTACCTTGAAGATATTCAATTACTTTTCTATTTACACTGTCACAATAGCAACTTTAAAGAATTTTTGTGACCATATCAACATTAACTATCAGCAACTACTCTGTCACTCTAAAACTAGATGGCTCAGTTTGTTTCCAGCTGTTGAGAGGCTGTTGAGGCTGTTTACTGCTTTGAAAGAATATTTTCTTTCTGTAAACCAACCACCTGCTATGATAAAAAAAAAATTATTGGCAGCTATTATAATAAAATTGTACTGATTGTGGGTTTAATCTGGAACGATTTAAATGAAACATTCAATATAGCCTCCTTTGTCCTCCTTTTTGTCTTATTAAGTCCTCCTTTGTCTTAATTTTTGTCTTATTATGTCCTCCTTTTGGTGCCCACGTATCTGGCAACCCTATGCAGGTTAGAGTTTTCTTTCTGCCCCCGACAGGGAAACCTCCACACCTTTCCGAGGAGTCGAACCCGGGTCTCCCGAAGGAGAATACTAAATAATAATAATAATGTTTAAAAGAAAATAGTGAAGTACTCAACGCGAAACGAAATAGTCAAGAAATGAAATAAAGATCGATGAAATAAATCAGTGTTTGTTACGTGTGGCTAACTGAAATATGATGTAGACATAATTTCTCCTCACCCTTTTCTACGTCCTTTTCGATTCTTCCTTTTCCCAATCTTCCACTTCTTGAGCTGCTATTGCTTCTTATTCTCCCGCTCCCTATTTCTACCTCTCCCTCTTTCTCCTCCTTTCTCTTAAGTTACAGACTGCCAAATACTTGAGTGAGTGAATGAATAAACCCTACTAATAACTGTATACTAGTATTTTTATGATGCATGTTATCTCTGCTGTCTTATATAATAGATTTTCAATAAATATATAAACTTAGGAGGAAACCATATTCCATCTCCTCTGCATTCCCGGTTCATTGTTGCTATGACTCTACACGAGTCTGACTTTTCCTCTGGCATTCTGACCCTCTCCTCTCCTCCCTCATTGTTCTCAAGCATACACATTTCTCTAATTATGTTGTTTGCCTGAGCCATCCACGATTTTAGCCACTCAGAGATATGATTTAGACTGCAGCACACCGAGCCTTGTTGATAGAGTATGAACCACATTCTTTGCTCCATGTCCATTGCTACCATTATCTTCAGCGCATAGAGTCCCTTTTGAGATGTCAAAACAGCTTCTTTCATATGATTCCTGAATGACATGCTTCTGTCGAAAGTGATTCCCAGGTATCTCAGTTTACTCTCTCTGTTAACCCGTGTGCTATTTAATGTAAGACTTGAAACGTTTCCCTTAACAAGCCTATTGTCCAGATAGCACCATAACACATACGCCTTATCTGGGTTAACTACATTACCATCTCTGTACATCGATCCCTTTGTTTACTGTCTTCTGGAACTCTTGTGACACATGCATTCTCTGCCTATACGCAAGAACATCATCTGCAGATGTCAGTATCCTCCCAATCCCTGGTGCTTCAATGCTTGCAATCTTGCTTGTGTATACAATGGATAGCACAGGCGATATTGGAGATCCTTGTGGTGATAATGCACATCTTCGAGGCCTATGAACGTAAACGGAGAGCAACCCAACGAGAGTGCAGGGTAGCTGCTATCCAATTCACCAACCAGAGACTACCGCCCATCTCCATAATAGTGTGCATTAAGAGATCATATCTGACTCTATTATATGTATCCACAAGATCCAGTGATGCTGCCATTGTTTCCTACTGTTTCTGGAACCCCTCATAAACATAAACAACAAATGTTGCTGCGTTTGACTATGTTTCTTTCCTTGGCCGGTAGCTCTGCAGCCCTCTTGGGAGTAGCTTTACCCTTTCCAAGAATTTCTACAGCTTAACAGCAACAATCCTTTCCAATACTTTGTCAAATGTTTTCTGCAAGGTGATATCCTATAGCCATTAAGTCTTGAACGGTCTTTGCCTGGCTTGGGTATTGGAATTAAATAGGTGCTCTTGAGTTAAGTCATTGATGGGTCCTCATGTTCAGATTAAAACAAGTAACCATCTCCTCCAGATCTCTATCACTCATATCTTTTATTTGGAAGCACCTAATTCCCATCATATCCTGGCGCAGTGTCTTTTGCTGTTTTCAATATATCCTTTATGTCTGCCAACCGTATGACATGCTCATGGCTGCTGCCCTTGATAAAAACTGCCATTTGCTCTCTAACGGCCTCCCAGCTGCCTACATCGATGTGATCTGTCTGTGTTATAAACCTCTCTAGGAAAACTTCTCCTTTCTCCTTGTCTGTTGCTATGGGTATGCCGTTATCCCCATATACTGTTATCACTGTGGTAGGCTGGTCTTTTCTACGCATTTGTCTATATAGTTTACATAATCTACCCAATGGTTAAGTTCTGAGGACAACTTGCTCTGAAGTAATCTCGACTTCCGCAAGTTCCTTAATTTCACTGTTAGTGTTTGCATTTTACTTATGGGTATATCCTAACCGCTAAAAACATCAAGCGTGGACACAGTCAAAAACTGATTTCAATGTGGTAACTTTGACAAGTGGAATATCCATCTGGACTGCCTGCAAAGACAGTGCGAAATGACGCACAATAATGTTCTGTTCAGTGAGAGAGCATCAGCCAATGGCTTTGACCGTTGCATTCAGAACTTCAGATTCCCCAACCACCATACCAGTCTGGGTGTGACTTTCCATGAGGGCTTGAAATGCTGGTGAGAAGGTCTTCACACTGACATGATCAATTGCTCACACACAACAGTCAAACACTTTAAGATAGTGAAAATATCATTCTTTTGAATCATAAATCCCTCGCGCGTAGGCCTGAATATCTCCATAAGCGAATAAAGTGCAGTATCAAGTCGATAAATGTCTGTGTTTCAGACGTGCAGCATTTTCAAAATCTTGTTTCTCGTTGGTTTTACTGAGATCTTCCCTCATCTGATGCAGCTTGACTCATATGTTGACATCTGTTTATCAACATTCCGATTTGTTTCAGAGTGTACCGACTCTGGTGTTTCCACAGTGACGCCCTACTATCTGAAACAGGTTCTGCGATGCAGTTAGTGAGGTCTTCTGTCGGTGTGTGTACATTCTTTATGTATAGCAAGATATCAGCAGCCAAGGCTGGTCAGTCTAACACTAATAGACCATGCCGCAACTTTCCGCTGTGTTTCTGCTATTCTCGAATGGGTGGTCTATCACATAAAACAAATGGAATAGTAGCCTGGAGCGGATAAACCTTCTATTGCGATCATGTCCACCATTACTATAAGTGCAAAGCTAGTCCCACAGTCATTGCAGCCTTAAAGGCAATATGATCAATCGACGGGGACATATAGAAACACATCATCATCCCAGAATAGATATTGATATTTCATAGCTGGAACGGAAACATTCTCCAACATGTAGTGATCATATTACGTGTGCT
This sequence comes from Cepaea hortensis, assembly GCA_963921405.1. NCBI lineage: Eukaryota > Metazoa > Mollusca > Gastropoda > Stylommatophora > Helicidae > Cepaea > Cepaea hortensis. The sequence goes on from OY992888.1 coordinate 49,407,373, forward strand.
ATCGTCCACAATTATTCACTTGATGGCTTGATGCCGTTGCTTACCAGTCCGGATTACCATATTGGCTGTTAATAGACTGTATGTTTTGATGTTGATTGTGTTGAAACTGCTACTGCCTTTGTTGAAGCGTTATTTCGTGTTGTAGATTTTGTAATCTGTGTGTATTGAAGCAACAAGAGAATTCGAATCTGTGTTACACGACATGTGGAACTAACCAAAATTGTATTGCTCGACATTCGTTGCGGAAATCAAACGGCCATATTGGTGAAGAAAAAAAATTTATCAGCGAATGCAGGGAAACTCATATCGCAATAAAAGCAATGGATAAATAAAATATATGCGTAGTAACTGGCACAGTAACTGAAGTGTAGTTTTACAATATCAACAGCAGTGCAGCTAGTCTGCGAGCGAAAACCTCCCCTTTCCACAACATGTAGTCACAGGAGGGCAGATACAGACAGACATGTGGACAGACTGACAAGCAGACAGACAGACATGTAGTCAAAGCAATCAGGCAAGCAGACAGACAGATAGGCAGACATATAAACAGACAGGAAGGCAGGCATATATGCCGGTAGGTAGGTGGGTAGGTAGGTAGACAGGATGATAGGGTTCTTAGTTGATTGTTTGAGCGGAAGGTATTCAAGTAGGTAGGGTGATAAGTAGGTTGCTTAGTTGATTGATTGGTTGGTGGGTAGAAGGAATTGTAAAACTATACTTCTGTTACTGTGCCAATTTATATGCATGTAGTTTATTTATCCATTGATTTTATTGCTTCACTTCAACCAGTCATCATTAGTCTACTCTACAGTCTGCATTTACCCCAGTGTCCAGTTTCCCGGTGACTCAGGGCTGATCAAGCCTGTTATTTATTAATGTTGTATGATTCTGTCGAGACTTCCAAGTATTCGACTAGGATAGTCGTGGTTTGGTATCGGTACCCATGCGTTCGTAGAGTACCGGTACATCAGTCGGTAGCGTACCGGCACATCAGTCCGTGGTGCACCGGCACATCAATACGTGGCGTACCCTCACATCAGTCCGTGGTGTACCGGCACATCCGTCCATGGCATACTGGCACATCAATCCGTTCCATACCAGCACATCAATCTGTGGCGTACCGGCACATCAGTCCGTGGTGTACCAGCACATCAGTCCGTGGTGTACCCTCACATCAGTCCGTGGTGTACCAGCACATCAGTCCGTGGTGTACCAGCACATCAGTCCGTGGTGTACCAGCACATCAGTCCGTGGTGCCCATGGGCTTGATGTGAGTTGATTGAGGGCCTAACCTTCAGTGAGAGATAAAAGGCATTAGATTATTATCTGATGGTAGTCGATTCTTTACCCTCACATCAATCCGTGGCTTATGATGCAACCATTTTGTTTTCTGCTTGTTTATGAAGTCTATCACTGATCTTGCACAAGCGTGTCTTCGGAAATAATCGTTAATAAGTATATTGTCTTCTGTCGTAAAATAACAATTCATCACCATCAACCCCTAATTCCAGTCGTGGATCGTAAGAGTGCAATGATACAAACACCACCAATTGGGATCCTGTCGTGGATGACATGAGTACAATGATACAAACACCACCAGTCGTGGATGGCATGAGTGCAATGATACAAACACCACCAGTCGTGGATGGCATGAGTGCAATGATACAAACACCACCAGTCATGGATGGCATGAGTGCAATGATACAAACACCACCAGTCGTGGGTGGCATGAGTGCAATGATACAAACACCACTAGTCGTGGGTGGCATGAGTGCAGTGATACAAACACTACCATCCAGGTTTCTCTAATTTTCTTGAATATACTTGCTGCCTGTCCGTTACAGAACGCTGCGACCAACCCCAAACCCAGGTAGATTTTCTATGCAATTTTGCGTTCATTAGATTGCCATTGTTTTGTGAGGTAGGAGTCAACGTTTAAGCCAAATTGACCGGTGTAGGTAATGATTCTTCTACCGCGCTGTCAGCGCACCGGCAGTTTAATCGTAAGCGTACGCTGCCCCGCGACCTGGCCGACTGTTGTTTCCTACTGTCAGGGATCTATTATCATTGACTTATGTAGGTGTTTGTCTCTGACATAAACATGTGTTGTGTGGTTTTTTAAATTTGTTTTCTCTGACATAAACATTTGTTGTGTGGTCTTTGAATGTTTGTTTTTCTGTGACATAAACATCCGTTGTCTAGTCTTTGAACAAGCGCACATAATTCTTCTAGAACATTTGAAGTGGAAACAACGAACAGTTGCAGAAGAACAAATTATTATATACATACCAATAAATATACAGAAAAAAAAAAAAATAAACACACCAGACCGGACTTACCAGTCTGGTTAAAATGGTTAGAGCAGTTTTGTTTTTGATTATGTAAAACCTCGTTTGCCTCTTTTTGGCCTGCAGGCAGACCCGCTCACTGGCCATTGTCTGGACATTGCCCTGTGTGGTACTTCTGTAACTCATGTTGACAGCTGGCGGTCACATTTACACAGCTTCAGCCGATGTCTCTAGGGAAGTCATCGTCATAGATAGTCTGCGGTTATCTTGAGATGGTGATTGGCGCACTGCACTCCCATCTCAGCAGAACAAGTTCTTGAGATGGTGGTGGGCGTACCTCAGCAGAAAACTTTCTCTTTCAAGCAGAGGCGGAATCGCTCCGACCGGCACTGAAGTTGCTCACCGCACACACAGCCCTAGGGGAGTATGGTGCCCTAACCACCTGGATTAGGGAAGGAGGTGGACGGCTATCTCCAGTGCCCAATTGTCCACCTCTTGACATGTAAACGGGTCATATGTATTGGTGTTAAGTTAACACGTGATCACAGGGGAAATAAATAGATAACCGCTTAGCAAATTGACATTGGCTTCTTACGTTGTCCAATTGGTTTACGAAATTTAGTCACTGTTGCAGTCTCTCCATGTTGTTCATATAGTTACTGTGGCACTTGGCTAGGGTTTTGGCACTTGGCTAGGGTTTTGGCACTTGGCTAGGGTTGTCTCCGAATCTTGTTTCCTGATTTAATGTTCGAGTTTTGCGAGAAGAAGACCGAGCCCAATGAGATAGAACCCGCTGCATTGAAGTGGATCATCTTGCCTGTTTAAGTTAATATTTCCATCTCAGGAGTGCTCCCACACTATCAGAAGTTATTTTCAAATGATATCCTTTATCTTTATAAGAGTTACTTCTTGGTGTTATTTCCTACTTGTCAATTTTGTCAAATGTGTTTTGTGTTAAATGTGTTTGATGTACGATGTTTAGTTTCTCAGTTGACGAAATCTGCCATCGATGAACTTGTTATACTGGTGTTTAGTTTAGTCTTGCACTAGACGAAATCTATCTCCTGTTATGTCTGGTGATAGTGGGAGACTATTCACGTTGTAGTAAATTACTCTCACGTAACGTTGTCTGATCCCTCTGGCTAGAAACACTTGTAAACTTGCTTGTATAGTTGATCGATTGTTTCCCGTCTACCAGCCTGGTCATTTAGGTGGACTGGTCCACTTCCGAAATTAATTCCGGCATCTCCAGCCTTTGGCTGAACACTACGGCCACCTCTTTCTGTAGAAGAACTTATTTTTAGGTCATTAAGATTGGTCATGTGACCGGAAAGAGCGGGGATCTGTAAGCCTGGTGTTTTCCTTGGCATTAGAATCGGAGTCAGAAGAACCGACGTGGCCACAGGCCGCCATGTATTACTAGTGGGCTCTTCTCCAGAATGGTATCGACCCGGTCCTGTAAGTGTTTCGCCCTGTCAATCCTTTCATTCTCGTACACATGAAGTGACTGCCGTGTGAAGGTTCCTTGAGCGAGTATCGATACATCAAGAACTGGTCCCTGTTGATAAGTGAAAAAAAAAAAATCTTATAGGAAAGCAATAACGATATTTCATAATATGCTATTGTAATGCGTAGATCGGTGTGAAAGAGGAGCATGTTATAGATTATTCATTAAAGAGTTCATAGTACACCCTATACAGTTTGAGCATTTAAAGGGGGGGGGGGGGGGAGTGAGTGGTCTCGAGGTACGGTGTCCGCCACGAGGGCTGGAGATAGGAGAATAACGGAGTACTTATGGGTTACACCTGTGTGCCGTGATGTTGATCCATCGACTAAACTAAACTAAACTTACACCTGAACCACGCTTAAGATACCTAAGCATAGTTACAAGTTAGTTGCATGACTTTTACAAGGCGTTGTAATCAATCCCAGCATGTTTGGCTGTGTAATTTTCAAGGCTTTGTTGTACATTCAGTAATTTGCCATTGATTTCTGAACGACTGGCGCTTCATAGTATCTAAAGCTTGCTTGATTCAAGAATCGATATCATAACTTCCCTGTCAAATCTACAAATGGTGTGACTCCCGCAGCAAATGTCAAACTTGTCTAATGTAAACCCGGAAATACCTGTTACAAGATAAGACGACAAAATGAGAGTATGACTTGTGTGTCCACTGGATTTAGGTGAGGGGGTGTTGAGCAGAAACAAACTTACGCTTCCTTGCAAACAGGACACGCATGTTGTGGTTGTAACGGACTCACACAATGTGATGAGAAAGGTGCAGACAGGCATACTTCGGGCAGAGTGGCTGACTTCTATTCAACAATCAACAAATCTGTTGGATTCCCCCCCCCCCCCCCCCCCCCCCAAGGACATGCTGGTGTGGTGTGAAACGAGCAGGCAGACAGATTGGCTGGATCTGCATCGCTCAGTGTGGTGTTGCTGCTTGATAAGGCAGATGTTTTCACAACCCTTGGAATCGTGTGGAAAGTGCAGAAGAACAGACAGATCAACACGGCTTGGAGAGAATGGTGCTGCAGTGAGTGGCCAGAGGATCAGATCGACACTCATGGCAAGGCCGGGCGGACATATAATCATACTGCTGCTGGTACTATTATTGTTGGGGCTTTTCGCTATCTGTTGTATATGAGAAAGGAGCTCGCATTGGAGTGTTCCAGCTACTGTGAAATAAGTTCTTAACTCAACGCAATTCCTGATTCCATTGGATTTAGTGACAAGGCATATCTGAGACGGTTGGAGTAACAAAAGGACCTTCTGTGCTGTGCACAATTCGTAGAGCTACATTCATTATCAGTCGGCTCTGTGGCCAAGATTTTACGGATGGATGCAATTCGTTCGAAACACAGCTGCGGGAGATTTGGAAGCAGACCGCTTTGCGTTAGTTTCCAATCAGTAGTAGGAGTGCTGGTTGTTCAGAAAGCAATGACAAACAATTGAACGTAAACTTGTCGAGGGATCACAAACAGAAAAAAAAAAAATTAAATTAAATTTAAAAAAAAAATAAAAAAATGCTGGAGTTGACTCCTACGTCCTATAGAGGATATGCAACAAACTAACACTCATTATTGTATCATGTGATACGGGCATTATCATCATGTATCATGCCGATGGGCGTGGGCTGTCATAATTCGCCATTACACACGATAACCGGTCTTAGAACAGGTTAATGTTTTGTCTCGAGTATGTCACGTGTCCAAACCATCCAGATATTTATCTCTTTGTTTTTGTATTGCTCATTTCCCATCCGTTGGCTACACACTATGTCAGTGCAAACATTCAGACCACAATGGGCTGATATAAATTATAATCGCCAGTATGGAGCTGATGGAAACAACCAGAGAAACTCCATGTGAAGCAGCAGGTGGGAGATAAGACGCTGGACTTTCTTGGGGCACACATCGGGAAAGCCCTATAATAACATGACTAGATAGTCGCGAGTTTGCAAACCATACAACAGTGGTTCTCAACCTTTTTTGGCCCGTGCCCCCCTTCACCATATTTTCAGAACGTCATTCCCCCCTTCCTATCAAAAATTTGGCCCGCGCCCCCCCCCCCCCTTTTCACAGTATTTTCAGAACGTCATTCCCCCTTTTCATATTTCCTATCTAAACATCCCCCATCCCTATACAGTATACGTAAAAATGTAAGGTAAATTTAATAGCACATACTAAAACAAGTCTAGACATCCACATAAAACATGATTTGTGGGTCTACTGACTTTCTAAATTGAATTTCAGAAGGATGAGACATACTTAACTGTAAAGTAATCGGTTCTTGTATTAACGCGATCTTGAAATGGTCTTCATTCCCCCCCCCCCTCCATGGAAACCCTAAAATTCCCCCTTGAGGGGGGGGGGGGAATTTCCTGCCGGTTGAGAACCACTGCCATAGAAAGATTACAATATACACAGATAATAAAATGTATGGGTGTAAGTGTATGTGAGAGAGAAAGAGAGAGAGAGAGAGAGAGAGAGAGAGAGAGAGAGAGAGAGAGAGAGAGAGAGAGAGAGAGAGAGAGAGTATAGAAATATTATAAGATAATCCAGGCACTCCAGGATATGACCATGGATAGAAGGCCGCCGTATGACATGGTTGAATGTCTGAGAAATAAACAAACATCCGACCAGTGTCCGCCTTGGGTCTGTATTGTAGGCCTGAACGCACGGAGGACCAGGTGGCTGATCTATCCCTCACTTAGTTGGAGATGGTCCCAAGCGTCGAGTTTTGGTCCGACCGCGCTTATGCCAAATATCAGTGCAGTCCCGTGTCAACTTCGCTAACGAAACCTTTATTTCATAATTCCGTTTCTGCACCGATCTCGTTCATAATGAATCCACCAGCATAGAGAACCACACTGTGCTAGTTCGTTGTTGATTGAGGAGCTTCGTCTTGCTCTTTGTGTGCTTGCTTGTTCCTGACCACTCCGATCTTCAATTCGAACATTTGCATTAACACTATTTGTGTTAATAGTCCACGTTTCGGCCCAACAATCCTAACATTTCCATTCGGATTAGTGATGTTGAAAGTTCTCGTACCCTCCCAACATTCTTAACATGTCCACTGTAACTATTTGTGTTGAAATTTGCCGGATCCCGTTCTGTCACGTGTCTACGTGCCATACCTGCCCCAACTTGCCGGATAACGCTTGGTCCCATGTCTCCGTGCGATACCTGCCTCAACTTGTCGGATCACGTTCTGTCATGTGTCTACGTGCTATACCTGCCTCAACATGTCGGATCTGGTTCTGTCATGTGTCTACGTGCGATACCTGCCTCAACTTGTCGGTTCACGTTCTGTCATGTTTCTACGTGCCATACCTGCCCCAACTTGTCGGACGACACTTGGTCCCTTGTCTACATGCGATACCTGCCCCAACTTGTCGGTTCACGTTCTGTCATGTGTCTACGTGCTATACCTGCCCCAACTTGTCGGATCACGTTCTGTCTTGTGTCTACGTGCAATACCTGCCTCAACTTGTCGGATGATGTTCTGTCCTGTGTCTACGTGCGATACCTGCCTCAACTTGTCGGATCACGTTCTGTCATGTGTCTACGTGCTATACCTGCCCCAACTTGTCAGATCACGTTCTGTCATGTGTCTACGTGCTATACCTGCCCCAACTTGTCGGATCACGTTCTGTCATGTGTCTACATGCTATACCTGCCTCAACTTGTCGGTTCACGTTCTGTCATGTGTCTACGTGCGATACCTGCCCCAACTTGCCGGATCACGTTCTGTCATGTGTCTACGTGCCATACTTGCCCCAACTTGCCGGATCACGTTCTGTCCTGTGTCTACGTGCTATACCTGCCTCAACTTGTCGGATCTGGTTCTGTCATGTGTCTACGTGCTATACCTGCCTCAACTTGTCGGTTCACGTTCTGTCATGTGTCTACGTGCCATACCTGCCCCAACTTGCCGGATCACGTTCTGTCCTGTGTCTACGTGCTATACCTGCCTCAACTTGTCGGATCTGGTTCTGTCATGTGTCTACGTGCAATACCTGCCCCAACTTGCCTTATCACGTTCTGTCATGTGTCTACGTGCTATACCTGCCTCAACTTGTCGGTTCACGTTCTGTCATGTGTCTACGTGCTATACCTGCCTCAACTTGTCGGTTCACGATCTGTCCTGTGTCTACGTGCTATACCTGCCCCAACTTGTCGGATCACGTTCTGTCCTGTGTCTACGTGCGATACCTGCCTCAACTTGTCGGATGACGTTCTATCCTGTGTCTACGTGCGATACCTGCCTCAACTTGTCGGATCACGTTCTGTCATGTGTCTACGTGCTATACCTGCCCCAACTTGTCGGATCACGTTCTGTCCTGTGTCTACGAGCGATACCTGCCTCAACTTGTCGGATCACGTTCTGTCCTGTGTCTACGTGCGATACCTGCCTCAACTTGTCGGTTCACGTTGTGTCCTGTGTCTACGTGCTATACCTGCCCCAACTTATCGGATCACATTCTGTCCTGTGTCTACGTGCGATACCTGCCTCAACTTGTCGGTTCACGTTCTGTCATGTGTCTACGTGCGATACCTGCCTCAACTTGCCGGATCACGTTCTGTCCTGTGTCTACGAGCGATACCTGCCTCAACTTGTCGGATCTGGTTCTGTCATGTGTCTACGTGCGATACCTGCCTCAACTTGTCGGTTCACGTTCTGTCATGTGTCTACGTGCGATACCTGCCTCAACTTGCCGGATCACGTTCTGTCATGTGTCTACATGTGATACCTGCCTCAACTTGTCGTCTACATGCTATACCTGCCTCAACTTACCGGATCACGTTCACGGAATCAGCTAGTATAGAAATATGATTGACGTGTTGCGACTCAGGCTAAAGTGGGCTGCGGCTAACACCAACAATTCCATTGTCTTGCTGCTTGTGGTCACAACAAATACACCCCTCGCTCGCTCAATGATTCTGTCGCATGTCCTGTTTTTACAGGATTTGACAATCAACCCCATCATTATTGGCTGATTGTCATTTCTAGGGAAGTTTACGTTCAGTAGTTTGCCATTGCTTATTGAACGACCGTCGCTTATACCAATGAGAAAAAAATCAACACAGAACGAGCTGCATACATATCGCCTGCGGCTGACATGGAACCCGGATTGCTGGGATTGTGAAACTGCGATCACTAGCCCTAGGCCACAGACGCCGACTGTAAACACAGCACACAGTAATTTACACTCTACACGAGATTGCAACAGCTGCGCTTGTAAATGTGCGCACACTTCACACGAGATTGCAACAGCTGAGCTTGTAAATGTGCACACACGCCACACAAATTTGCAACTGCGGTGCTTGTAGATGTGCGCACACTCCACACGAGGTTGCAACAGCTGTGATTGTAAATGTGCGCACACGCCACGCGAAGTTCCAACAGCTGATTGTAAATGTGCGCCACAGAACCAACGCTTCTGTGATGGTTTAGCAGGTCATTGACTGACAATGAAAGAAGAACATTGCATCGTATCACTAAAATACTAGGACATCAAAGGAACATAAATGCTGAAAACGTTCGTGGTACCGTTGTAATGGAGGACATACTTTGTGATACAAGCGAAGCTATTAGATACCTTGAACCATAAATCAATAACTTTACCCTAGCCAGTCTAAACTTCTGTAATGTGCCCGGTACAGTGGGGCATTCAGAAAGCTGGCTATTTGCACAATCATCAAATCAGATAAAAAGTACCAGTTGAAAGGCATGCAAGAAGATAAAAAAAAAAAAAAAAACAGTCAGTACCTCTTATAACCAGAAAGTAAATTACCCAGTAGTTTGCTCGGTCGGAAAAATCATGTCCTGAAAGGCGGGAAATCAAGCAATAAATAGTTTGACGAAATGATGATTCAATAGACAAGACTTTGGACCGTGGGGTTATCAAATGAGGGATACTTCAGTAAATGGAGTTCACAAAACCGAATGCAATGAATAACTAGTAGCTAACGTGGCGGGGAACCATGACATAAAACGCCAAGTGTGTTGAACGAAGCGGACAGACACATGAATAGTTTCGTCTGGGTTGGAAATCACAATATATCCCATTATTATACTGCTTATGGAAGGTGTGGTTGCTGGAAGAAGAGACCGGGGTCAACCAGCAGGAAGGTGGACACGGGGCATTCAAGATACATTGGACATGCACCAAGCAGGGGGGGGGGGGGGGGGTGGATACAGATCGAGCGTCTGTCTGGCGGGTCATGATGAGTGCGACGTTTAGCACAGCATCTGCTACACGAACTTGAACCTACTGCATCAGAATGATTGGTTCGTGGCAGCTTGAGCAGAGCTATTTAAGTACCTTAAGTTTATAACGCAGTGAAAAGTGTAAGGTGTGAAATATATATATATATATATATATATATATATATATATATATATATATATATATATATATATATATATATATATATATATATATATTAAAAAAAAAGAAATTGAAAGAGTCCCAAAACACTCCAGTTTTATACTAATATCAAGACAAGTTACCAGCACTACGTTAATGCAATGGGCAAGGGAACTGTAAGAAAAAGCTGACGGAGGTCTTTGAAGCTAAGCTAGGAACTGTGAATCTGGGGTCTTTGAAACTTAGCTGGGAACTGTAATCCTGGGATATTTGAAGCTCGGATAGGAACTGTAAGCCTGGGATATTTGAACCTCAGATAGGAACTGTAAGCCTGGGATACTTGAAGCTCGGATAGGAACTGTAATCCTGGGATATTTGTAGCTCAGATAGGAACTGTAAGCCTGGAGTCTTTGAAGCTCAGCTGTGAATTGTAAACCTGGGGTCTTTGAAGCTCAGCTGGGACCAGCACGCGAGTCAGAAGGTTGTGTGGACAGTCATAATCACCAACGCCACACGGCATGGACTATAAGAAGATTGCAGAACACCAGACAAAGGCTGTGTGGGCTGACATGATCACTAACGCCACACGGCAAGGACTTTAAGAAATAGTTCACTAGTGGCCACTCGTCTAGTGCCAGTGACCTTGAATTCCCCGGCCCACGTGATGCCCTAAATATCGGTGGTCATGACATACCAGAGATGCGGTATGCTGATGATGCAGTATTGCTATCCACAACACAGAATGGTATACAAAACCTAATAGCCTCAACCCAATTGAATAGTGAATATCACAACTTATATCTTAACATAGCAAAAACACAGATAATACATACAGATAAAACCACTATGGAGAAAGAAATATATGTTAATGAGGAAAAATTTGAGGTGGTGGAAAATTTTGAATATCTTGGGTCATTGATTACCAACAACGGTGACACAATGAAAGAAATTAAACAACGACTATCAATTGCTCTTCAAAGACTAAAACAACTGAATAAATTATGGAGTGGGACATACAGAACTACAAAAAGTAGATTTTTAAGAGCAGGCATCTTTCCCATTGCAACATACGCCTGTGAGACCTGGACACTTACTAAACAAGCTGAACAGCGCATAAATGCATTTGAATATAAATGTTATAGACGAGTTCTAAGAATATCTTGGTTAAAGAAAAGAACAAATGCATCCATACTTCAAGAGCTGAATATTGAAGAAGGCTGGCCAGTAAAAACGATGAAACAAAGAAAATTGAAATATTTTGGTCACTTGAAACGTCACGAAAGTTTGGAGAGAACAATAATGGAGGGGTATATGTCTGGGAAGAGAGGAAGAGGAAGGCCCAAGAGAAGATGGGTGCAGGATGTGTCTGATGATCTCCAGATGGGTGTATCGGACGCCGGACATCTGGCTTATGATCGAGAGTTTTTCCGGAAGGTTGTTATGAGAGCGAGGTTCTACAAAGGACATGCTACTGAATGAATGAATGAATGAATGAATGAATGAACGTGTAAGCTTCCAACAACACTGAAAATGGTACAGATGCCACAGTAAATTAATCATTGGGGGTGTCTTCTATATAATGGCCACTGAAGATTGCCACACAATGATGGCTAGTAGTGACAGGATTCAGTAGCTTCTTTCTGGCCTGTTCAATCGTGGAATCGAATCCATCTCGTATAATGGATGACGAAATATCAGGACAATAAACTCTGAATAAGGGAACTGCACACCCCACCTCTTTCATGTCATGACCTGGTATATGAGTTAACCTATTGCTTCACACCCCTACGGCTAATTCTGTCATCGGCGAACCTGACCTTCCAACCATAAAACCTGATCTCACATGCCCCAGAGTCAGTTCCGCGTCACTCTATCTTCAGCAAGTTTTAGTGACACAGGGAAGCGGGTCCGTGTCGCAGCAACAAGACCAGAAGCGACAGCAAACCCTCAGGGCGAACCAGCTAACGAGCGCTGGAACAAGAGAAAAAACGCTGCGAAAATGACAAGGGCGGTGCAGGCAACCTAACAAATAATGCCCAACGGGATTCTTGACTAAGAAACGAGGTTAAGCATGGGCTAAGTCTTTGGAGGCTTTTCTTGTTTGCTTCTGCTTGTCACACTTTTGGGTTGAAAATGTGATTACACCACACGCAAGTTCTAATTCATAAGAAAAACCTTCACGAGTAAATCTTCGCAACGGCTAATAGTGGTGACATTTCCTGGCTGAGAATATTCCTAGTCACCGAAAGGTCGACTTGTTGTGTTCTATCCGTCCATATTCAAGATGTAATGCTGAGATTTCGGCTAATACTTCCAGCTTCAGCACGATACTTGTATACTCTTTCTTTGGTAGGTTACGTTATTTGTAAATATTGCCGCAACTTATAAATATATGACCGGATCTTAACATTTAAAAAAAAAAAAAATCGGCGATGGATCTTATCAGGTCTGTCACGGCACTTAAAACTGATCAATTTCCTCTAGAAAATGCTATATTGTCCTCGTCTGTGTTCGAAATAGAAGCGCAAGACATACCTCTACCAACCTGGACAGTGATGTTTCTAGACACTACTAGAATCACGACTGTAGCCACTCAGAGCGTCATGTCTCTAGACATACAGATAATTAGAACTGTAGCAGTCGAAGAGTCATGCATCTACCCACTTGGAGAGTCATGTCTCTAGCCACACCGAGAATCACCACGACTGCAGCCACTCATAGAGTCATGTCTCTAGCAACTCAAATAATGACGACTGTAGCACTCGCTAAGTCATGTCTCTAGCCACTCTGCAATCACGACTGTAGCACTTGGAGAGTCATGCATCTAGCTACTCCTAGAATCACGAATGTAGCCACTCGAAAAACTGTTTTGGAGCTAACTTTGGTCACCTCACATATCGAACTACCTCTGAGAGTAATCCCCGAGTTAGCTCAGACGCCATACCTTTAGCCACTATGAGAGTCATTCCTCTAGCCACTGGGAGAGTTATTCCTCTAGCGACTCAGAGAGTCATTCCTCTAGCCACTGGGAGAGTTATTCCTCTAGCGACTCAGAGAGTAATTCCTCTAGCCATTGGGAGAGTCATTCCTCTAGCCACTGGGAGAGTCATTCCTCTAGCCACTGGGAGAGTCATCCCTCTATCTACTTGGAGAGTCATTCCTCCAGCCATTGGGAAAGTCATTCCTATAGCCACTGGAAGAGTCATTCCTCTAGCCACCAGAATCATCCCTCTTGCCACTGGGAGAGTCATTCCTCTAGCCACTGGGAGAGTCATCCCTCTAGCCACTGGGAGAGTCATCCCTCTAGCCACTGGGAGAGTTATTCCTCTAGCGACTCAGAGAGTCATTCCTCTAGCCATTGGGAGAGTCATTCCTCTAGCCACTGGGAGAGTCATTCCTCTAGCCACTGGGAGAGTCATCCCTCTATCTACTTGGAGAGTCATTCCTCCAGCCATTGGGAAAGTCATTCCTATAGCCACTGGAAGAGTCATTCCTCTAGCCACCAGAATCATCCCTCTTGCCACTGGGAGAGTCATTCCTCTAGCCACTGGGAGAGTCATCCCTCTAGCCACTGGGAGAGTCATCCCTCTAGCCACTGGGAGAGTCATTCCTCTAGCCACTCAGAGAGTCATTCCTCTAGCCACTCAGAGAGTCATTCCTCTAGCCACTCAGAGAGTCATCCCTCTAGCCACTCAGAGAGTCATTCCTCTAGCCACCCAAAGAAACGTTTCAGGGATAAATGCGGTCATCATAACTGTAAGCACTCAGAGAGTGGCCACATAATATTTTCTAACACTGTAACCCCCCGTCACATCCCTGACATCGCGCTGTGTGAGAATAATGAGCACATAACATAACCTGTCCCGTAGCAGAAACCTGTGTTTGGATCAGGTCTGAGTGCACGGTGGCAAGTCTTTCCTCCCGTAGCGAACGCCGACAGCTGACAACCATAGTACATGGTTATGATCACTACGCGGGCAATCATGGTTAGCTATCTCACACGATCACCCGTCCAAAGTCAGCTCTGTGTTTGTTATGATTACGTATATGGCTAAGCCACACTTTGTATTTATTCCTCTTGTTCTTTCCCCGTATGTTTTGCTACTTGTCACCGATTTTTCAAATTTATATTTCTTCACGCTGGACTCCCTGGCCTAGGTGTTAGCGACGGACTCCGTAGGCCCGTTTTTCCGCGTGAGCAAACGCAGCTGCACGAGAATCGGTAGCGGTTCTCGCTGCGCCCGTTACTTACGGGATATGTGATCCGGCCGCTCAGAAAGCAATGGCAAACTACTGAGCGTAATCTTGCCAAGACATCAACAACAGCGGTAAAATGCTGGTGCTGACAGCGATGTCCTGTAATTTTTTTTTAAATTGTTGCGTATCCCTTACGGGACGTTGCAGTCAACACCAGCATTTTTCAGCCGCTGTTGATGTACTAGACAAGTGTTACGTTCAGTAGTTTGCCATTGCTTTCTGAACGACCGGCTCCTATACCAGCACGTTATAACACAACGCGACACGGTCTGCTGCACAAATCGGTATCAGTTGAGCTTCGAACGCCTGGTACCCGGCTCACGAACCGCGTTCGCAAGCCTTTAGCCACGGAGCCGGCTGTGGTTCTGTACATCAAACTGGTGTGTTTATATGCTTCTTGAAGATCTAACATTAAAGTATGGGCCCTTACATACGCTTTAGGGTGCATTGGGCATACCGTGCTTGACTCATTCATAAGTCCATAAACCAATCAGCACTCGGTGGCGGCTATATTCTCGCCGACCGCCTTCACTTCCCTGGACGTTTCCTGGCACCCAGTTTAAGCTGGGCCCACCTGGCAGCCCAGGTCAGTTTTTAAACACCCACCGCGGTGTGACATGGAACCCATGGGAACCGGGCCAGGCGGGCAAGAGTCTAGCCACTGACTACCGCGGTTCCCCTTGAAGGAGTGCTTCAGTGGTATTTATGTCCGTTCACGATATGTTCGTGTGTGTGTGTGTTGCTCAGAAACCCCGTGTCCCCTGCCACCAGATGTCTCTCGTGACCCTCCTTGAGGGAGTTTTCCCTTACATGATGTTGCAGTCAACACCAGTGTTTTTCAGCTGTTGATGTTCTTGGTAAGATTACGCTCAGTAGTTTGCCATTACTTTCTGAGCGAACGGCTCACATATCCCGTGAGTAACCAAAGCGACGCGATCCACTGCCGAATCTCACGCAGCTGTATTCCCCCACGTGGATGTACGCGATTACGGAGAAAGTCCTTAACGCCTTCGCCAGGGAGACCGGCCTTGAAGGAGTGCTTCCGTGGTATTTCTGTCCGTTCACGGTATGTCGTGTGTGTTCCCCAGAAATCACGCGTCTGCTGCCACCAGATGGTGATGTTAGACACATGTTAAGTTAGTTCCATATCCTTTACATAACGTTGCAGTTAACCCCTTATAATTTTCTGGCTGTTTGTGATTTCTTAGCAAGTTTTACGTTAAATAGTTTGCCATTGCTTTCTGAACGGCCGGGACTCATACCATTGAAAACCCCTCTGACGTGTCTCCACCTTGTCGTGGTAGAGGGGCTTGCGTGAACCAATGACTCCAAGAGCTATGCCGACGGAAGCACAACTACATGTCAGACAGGTCTTGGAATAGGGACCAGACCAAAAGAGACGCAACCTGCTGCTCTGCAGGTGGACTGAGGATAGCAGTTAAAAGTTCAAACCAGGCGCACGATGCTCTAATCCTTGTCCGGACACACACTCTAAGGCTTTCAGCTGAGGGATATGGCTGAACGCCTCTTAGCCTTTAACCCTCTGGTGTGAAAGCCGGGCCGATACTCACCCACTGAAAAATGGAGGTGAGATGCTGAGCACGCTACATGTTTAGTCCAGATACTTGTTCCAAGGTTCTCAGCTGGGGGATATGAGGGATCCCCGGATGAGAGGGCCTGGCCGTTACTCGCTCATTGATGCATAGAGGTAAGGTGCTGAGCCGGCAGCACATGTAGCCTACCTCGTGAGCGTAACTAAAGTGTAGTGGTTACGATGCAAGTCTATACTAAAGCTCACTGAGTGAGCGTAGACAAAGGTGGGAAAACGAAATGGAACGCTCGGTTAGCGAGTCCATTAAGTGGAAATCCGAAGCGAAAGCTTGCTGAGTGGATGTCATTTGCAGACTGACCGTTCCTGGTCTGTGCGGGGAGAGGCCAAGGGCGAATGAAATGGCCAATACATGGAAGTGAGGAATTAAAGCAGCCATGAGCAGGACATAGCGATTCCTCGGGTGCGCCCAGTCTCAGAGCATTATGTGCCGGCTCTGCAATTATGAAAACCTTGGATGGCAGAAAATGCCCATGGACTGTCTCTGCCTTCCATTGAAGAGTGACCTTAAAGTCCTTGGCCCTTCTACCTTGACCAGCAGAGATGTGAACGACACCACAACAGAATGTCCCTTGAAACCTCCAGGAAGGCTAACCTGATTTTAAAAAATGCCCGCAGAAGTCAGATGTGCCGCCCTAAGGGTGTAAATAAATTGGCACAATGCAAAAACGTCCGAGTGAAATGTCCCTCGCGTCCGGAACGGCTCTGACTATCTAGTTTTCCGGCCGGAACAGCTCTGACCACCTAGTTTTCTGGGCACAACATCCGTACACGTCCGAATCGAAAGCTCGCTGAGTGGAAGTCGTCTGCAGACTGACCGTTCCTGGTCTGTGCAGCTGTGCAAAGGGCGAACGAAATGCCCAATATACGGAAGTGAGGAATCAAAGCAGCCATGTGCAGGACGTGGCGATTCCGGTGGTGAGCCCAGCACCAGAGCGCTATGTGTCGGCTCTGCAACTATGGAAGCCTCCCCGGATGGCGGAAAATGCCATGGTCTGCCCCTGCCTTCCCTTGTGGGCTGACCGTGAAGTCTTCGACCGTTCTAACTTGACCAGCTGAGTTGTGGACGGCACCACAACAGTAAGTGTTCCCCAGGAATGTAACCTGAATAAAAAAATCACGCTGACGTCGTATGTGTTGGCATAAGGGTCTCAGCCCAAGGGTGCCTAACTTAGACACACTGCAATTACGTCTGAAAAAACACTCCGGGTGAACACAGAAGAAGAAGAAGATACCATTGAAAACCAACGCAAGGCAATCTACTACCAAATCGCCCGCAGCTGTGTTTGGAACGCGATATATAGGATGACTGGCTGCCTCATCCGGTAGAAAACTGTAGCTGTGAGCAAGTCTACAAGGGAATCTGCGGCAGATGGTTGATGACCTATCCTATGCTCAAGTGGGAGAAGAAAGCAGAAGAGACAGACAAGAAAAAGACCCGTCCATCCATCCATCATGTGCCATGCCGGAAAGCGTGGGCGGTCCTGGCTTGCCATATCTCTCGATAACCAGAGTCGTGGATCAGCTCAGTGTTCCTGTCTAGACCATGCCATGTGGCCAAGCCATCCAGGTATTTACTTCTCGGTCTTCCCCTTAGTCTGTTCCCTTCGATCTTGCCAGTTGTCACCATGTTCTCCAATTCATTTCTTCTCATAACATGTCCAGAAAATTTTCATTTGTTTCCTGTAGTACTTGCTCATTTGTTTTTTTATGTTTGTCCATGGAATTCTTTGCATTCTCCTCAGAAACCACATTTATACTGCTATCAGTTGTTTTTCAGCTTGACTGCTCATTGTCCAAGTTTCACATCCATACAAAAGTATAGGCTCTATGTATCCCCTCAACACTCTTTTTCTCGTTTCAATTGACATCTTTTTATTGGTCAGTATGTTTTTATCTTGCTAAAGGCTACTTTCGCCATGGCAATTCTTGTTCTAATCTCTTGAAGGCATCTCTAATCAGATGTTATGGCTGTTCCGAGATAATTGTATCGATTCACTTGTTGAAGAATATTCCCATTTACTTGTATATTACATTGTGGTGTTTCTTACTTCCTAGTGATGACCATAATCTGTGTCCCGTACGTCAGTTAAAGTCAGAGAAATACAGAAATAAAAAGACCCGTACGTCAGTTAAAATACAGAGGATCATCTTTCAGGAAGGTGACATTTTTGTAATGATGAATGAAATACGGCCCCCGTGATAATAAGCGCAAGCAACTAATGGTCTTCGTGGGCGTCGAATTGACTCTTTGCAGCCAAGTTATCAATAATGCATTTGTCGTGGGCTGTGCAATGTTTCGCTGTGTATCGCTGTTGATTTTCTGTATCTGTTTCTATCCCATCGTCTGGGCCGGCAGTAGTATAGAACGACAAAAGCACGTCTTTTTTTGAGGCGCAAAAGCGATTTGCGCCTCAAAGGGTGATAACTCCTGTTAATTTCCACCTCAAAGGGCGATAACTGTTTTTAAAAAGTCAACGGCGATAACTCGTTTTTAATAGGCGTGGTCCGAGTAGGTGTGGTCTAGTGACGTTAGGTACAACATAAAAAATACAAAATAACAAACGAGTCAAGTAAGGTATATGTTTTTATTAAATCATGTATAGACAATACAAGGCATATTAAATAAGTAGTGGCATAGTGGGAAAGTCTGGCAGGTAGTACCGGGGAGTTATACGTCGGCAAGTGTGGGAAAATCTCCAGCGGGTGTGACGGTGGTCGGTTCATAACAGACGTGGAGGGGTGCATATGGAAAAGTAATTAAGTAACGGGTTGTAAAAACGGGGGTGAGTGGTATGTTAAAGTATTTTGAACTGTTAGCACATTGGTGGTATACATTAGTACGAATAAAAGGTGCGGTGGGGATAGTAGTGGGTATGGGTTAGTGCAATTAGTTGATAAGGGTGGTTATTAGTGCTATGTAGATGTTCATAGTAGCTTATTCACTAACATCACACGTGTTACAAATGAAACCTTGAAAGCTAAAGATCGTTGATTGCAATGGATATGGTGTAGTGTCATTCGGTGGTAAGGGGTGGGTACCAGGTATTAGTGGTCAAGCAGTGGTCAAGCAGTGGTCAGGTGGTGGTCAAGTGAGAAAATTTTAGGGAAAAGTGATTGTAATGATATGGTGACGATTAAAGGATGGTAAATTAGTGGTCAAGCAGTGGTCAAGCGGTGGGCAAGTAAGGAAAATTTTAGGGGAAAGTGGTTGTAATGATATGGTGACGATTAAAGAGTGGTAAATTAGTGGTCAAGCAGTGGTCAAGTAATGGTCAAGTGAGGAAATTTTTGGGGAAAGTAGTTGTAATGATATGGTGACGATTAAAGAGTGGTAAATTAATGGTCAAGCAGTGGTCACGTAGTGGTCAAGTAAGGAAAATTTTAGGGAAAATTGGTCGTAGTGACATGGTGATGATTAAAGAGTGGTAAATTAGTGGTCAATCAGTGGTCAAGGAGTGGTCAAGTAAGGAAAATTTTAGGGAAAATTGGTCGTAGTGACATGGTGATGATTAAATTAGTGGTAAATTAGTGATCAAGTAGTGGTCAAGTAGTGGTCAAGCAGTGGTCAAGTAGTGCTCAACCAGTGGTCAACCGCTCAAGTGAGAAAATTGTAGGGTATGGTACGTGTAGTGAAACAGAGATGGATAAATTAAGTAGTGACATTGTCAAGTAGTGATCAAGTAGCGGGCAAGTACTGGTCAAATGGTCAAGTGACCACTTAAATTGTAAGGGAAAGTACGTGTAGTGAACCTGTGTTGGTTAAAGTGATCGATGACGTGCTCAAGTAGTGGCCAAGAAGTGGTAAATGGTCGAGTGACTACTTAAATTGTCGGTGAAAGTAGGTATAGTGACATGGTGATGATCAAGAGTTGGTCAAGTAGTGCTCAACCAGTGGTCAACCGCTCAAGTGAAAAACTTGTAGGGTATGGTACGTGTAGTGAAACAGAGATGGATAAATTAAGTAGTGACGTTGTCAAGTAGTGATCAAGTAGCGACAAGTACTGGTCAAATGGTCGAGTGACCACTTACATTGTAAGGGAAAGTAGGTATAGTGACATGGTGATGATCAAGAGTTGGTCAAGTGGTGCTCAAATAGTGGTCAAGTAGTGGCCAAGTAGTGGTAAATGGTCGAGTGACTACTTAAATTGTCGGTGAAAGTAGGTACAGTGACATGGTGATGATCAAGAGTTGGTCAAGTGGTGTTAAAATAGTGGTCAAGTGGTGTTCAAATAGTGGTCAAGTAGTGGTCAAGTAGTCGAATGACCACTTAAATTATAGGGTATGGTACGTGTAGTGAAACGGTGATGGTAAAATAAGTAAGGACATAGTCAAATAGGGTCAAGTACTGGTGAAGTAGTGATCAAGTGGTCGAATGATCCCTTAGATTGTAGGGTATAGTATGTGTAGTGACATGATGATGGTTAAAGTGATCGATGAAATGATCAAGACGTTATGCCGACGGCTAAGTTCAGAAAGTAATGTCCTTACTATCGACAATTTCCCTGACAGGAGCGCCTCGAGCACTGATTTTGTATTGATCAATAGCACCTAGTGGTACAGTCAACACACATGGACAATAGTTACATCCGGTCAAAGATGGCGTCGCACCCTATCACACATGGGTAATTGCTACAACCAAACTACGTCTCATTCACTAAAACTGGTCAAATATGGTGTCACACCCAGTCACATGGGTAATGGGACATCTGAGACACGTGGTTAAGAGGGAAACTATAGAAAAAGGGTGTCCTATCGGTTGTCGAGTCAGGGAACCTAACGTATGATGATCACTGTGTATAGGAGTGAATACACTGCATCATCAACACTGCATCATCAACACTCCATCCGAAGGGTAAAAGGGTCACCCCCTTCTCTCTTTTCTATAATCGTGTAGTCGTAGTGTTATCCGGTTACACCAAAGGACACCCGAGCATCAACACAACAAACTGCCCCGATTCAACCTTAGGCAATGCACGTAACATGACAGGTCACGTGTCCGCCG
This sequence comes from Cepaea hortensis, assembly GCA_963921405.1. Taxonomy (NCBI): domain Eukaryota; kingdom Metazoa; phylum Mollusca; class Gastropoda; order Stylommatophora; family Helicidae; genus Cepaea; species Cepaea hortensis. The sequence continues at coordinate 49,428,412 of OY992888.1, forward strand.
TCATAACCAGCGACGTTATCACGTATCAAATTAGACATCCACACTTTCATTTCCTTTCTATGTGGCCATAGTGTCTTTACATCTTTCTCCAGAAAGCCATTTCCAAGACCAATATATGTTTTTTTCAGTGTACCTGCTCAGTGCCACACTTCACAACCAGACAAAAGTACACCTTCTATGTACCACTTCAACCATCAAATAAGAAAATATGTTAGACAAAATATTAAAATTATTTGTCAAATACAGAAATATATCACCCAAACTTATAAAAAGTAGGAACATATGTTAACCAAATGGAAAATATCTTAGCCAAATAGGAAAATTTGTTAGCCAAATAGAAAAAAATATTGACCACGTAACGATATATCTTGTCCACACTTATGAAAAGTAGGAACATTTGTCAGCCAAATGGGGAAAAGGTCGGCCAAATACAGAAATATCGCAATCAAACTTATAAAAAGAAGGAAAATATTGACCAAGTAACGAAATACCTCGTCGAAACTTATAAAAATATAGGAAACTTTGTTAACTAAATGTGAAAAAACAAAACAAATATTGATCAAGTAAAGAAATAACTCCTCCAAATCTATGAAAAGTACGAAACCTTGGTACCCAAATCCGACAAATATAGGTCAAATACTGAAATATTTCATCCAAATTTATGAAAGGTAGAAAATTGTCTTAACCAACTGGGGTAAATATTGCTCAAATTAAGAAACATGTCGACCGAAGTAGGAAATTACGTGAACCAAAGTAATAAAATTGTTGGCCAAATACGAAAAAGTATCGGTCAAACTTATAGATGTCTCGTTTAAACTTATAACATGTATGAACATTTGTTAGGTAAAGGTGAAAGATATTGGCCAAGTAATGAAATATCGCATCCGAACTTATAAACTGTACGAGTTAACCAAAGGCAAAAAGGCCAAAATACGAAATGTCTCGACCAAGCTTATAAAAATCTAGGAAAAAAATATTACAACTAAAATATTGATCAAAAATTATAACTTCAAACATTATAAAAAAAATAACCAAATGTGAAAAACATCATCCAAAGACAGAAATATTTCAACTAAACTTATAAATAAGTCACCAAAAGGGAAAAGGGCAAGTACAGAAATAGCTATGGAAAAAGTAAGTCCACAAAACTAAGAAAAAAAAAATGTAACTTCTGTAGTCAAATGTGTCTTGAAGTTTTATCTGAAAAGACATTTCACAATACATAATCAGCACCATTTTCCTTGTTTTACGTTACCGAAGGCCTTCACCGTATCTGGTACAGAAACCCTTATACATCACTCATCTCTCCACACTCTTGGTTTCTTTCTAATACAAAGTGGTCACATCACCAAGAACTTCAAACCTCCATTGTACACGTGCTCCATTGAAACACCCATGACAGTTAACAATATGTATGGCCATGTAATCTGTGAGTCCATCGGGATAGTTCATCCGAGTATTCATCACCAAAGATCCATTTCCCATGGCTGACAGCTTCAACTTGGTATATCACATCTTATTCTAACATATACTCTACATGAAATTTCCCAAATGTGGGGATCTATTAAAGAATACGTAATGAGATACACAAAGACACCAAGAACATATCAGACAAAACAACTCACAAACCAGACTTAGAACTAAAACTTAAACCATATCAGATGAACCACCCAACAAGTACTACTAGAACTCAAAACATAACGATATTAAGGAAACGCATACTAGTTTCTCTCTGCCATATTAAACAGTTATAAACAGAAATAAACTAGTATGCGTTTCCTTAATATCGTTATGTTTTGAGTTCTAGTAGTACTTGTTGGGTGGTTCATCTGATATGGTTTAAGTTTTAGTTCTAAGTCTGGTTTGTGAGTTGTTTTGTCTGATATGTTCTTGGTGTCTTTGTGTATCTCATTACGTATTCTTTAATAGATCCCCACATTTGGGAAATTTCATGTAGAGTATATGTTAGAATAAGATGTGATATACCAAGTTGAAGCTGTCAGCCCTGGGAAATGGATCTTTGGTGATGAATACTCGGATGAACTATCCCGATGGACTCACAGATTACATGGCCATACATATTGTTAACTGTCATGGGTGTTTCAATGGAGCACGTGTACAATGGAGGTTTGAAGTTCTTGGTGATGTGACCACTTTGTATTAGAAAGAAACCAAGAGTGTGGAGAGATGAGTGATGTATAAGGGTTTCTGTACCAGATACGGTGAAGGCCTTCGGTAACGTAAAACAAGGAAAATGGTGCTGATTATGTATTGTGAAATGTCTTTTCAGATAAAACTTCAAGACACATTTGACTACAGAAGTTACATTTTTTTTTCTTAGTTTTGTGGACTTACTTTTTCCATAGCTATTTCTGTACTTGCCCTTTTCCCTTTTGGTGACTTATTTATAAGTTTAGTTGAAATATTTCTGTCTTTGGATGATGTTTTTCACATTTGGTTATTTTTTTTATAATGTTTGAAGTTATAATTTTTGATCAATATTTTAGTTGTAATATTTTTTTCCTAGATTTTTATAAGCTTGGTCGAGACATTTCGTATTTTGGCCTTTTTGCCTTTGGTTAACTCGTACAGTTTATAAGTTCGGATGCGATATTTCATTACTTGGCCAATATCTTTCACCTTTACCTAACAAATGTTCATACATGTTATAAGTTTAAACGAGACATCTATAAGTTTGACCGATACTTTTTCGTATTTGGCCAACAATTTTATTACTTTGGTTCACGTAATTTCCTACTTCGGTCGACATGTTTCTTAATTTGAGCAATATTTACCCCAGTTGGTTAAGACAATTTTCTACCTTTCATAAATTTGGATGAAATATTTCAGTATTTGACCTATATTTGTCGGATTTGGGTACCAAGGTTTCGTACTTTTCATAGATTTGGAGGAGTTATTTCTTTACTTGATCAATATTTGTTTTGTTTTTTCACATTTAGTTAACAAAGTTTCCTATATTTTTATAAGTTTCGACGAGGTATTTCGTTACTTGGTCAATATTTTCCTTCTTTTTATAAGTTTGATTGCGATATTTCTGTATTTGGCCGACCTTTTCCCCATTTGGCTGACAAATGTTCCTACTTTTCATAAGTGTGGACAAGATATATCGTTACGTGGTCAATATTTTTTTCTATTTGGCTAACAAATTTTCCTATTTGGCTAAGATATTTTCCATTTGGTTAACATATGTTCCTACTTTTTATAAGTTTGGGTGATATATTTCTGTATTTGACAAATAATTTTAATATTTTGTCTAACATATTTTCTTATTTGATGGTTGAAGTGGTACATAGAAGGTGTACTTTTGTCTGGTTGTGAAGTGTGGCACTGAGCAGGTACACTGAAAAAAACATATATTGGTCTTGGAAATGGCTTTCTGGAGAAAGATGTAAAGACACTATGGCCACATAGAAAGGAAATGAAAGTGTGGATGTCTAATTTGATACGTGATAACGTCGCTGGTTATGACGGCGGACACGTGACCTGTCATGTTACGTGCATTGCCTAAGGTTGAATTGGGGCAGTTTGTTGTGTTGATGCTCGGGTGTCCTTTGGTGTAACCGGATAACACTACGACTACACGATTATAGAAAAGAGAGAAGGGGGTGACCCTTTTACCCTTCGGATGGAGTGTTGATGATGCAGTGTTGATGATGCAGTGTATTCACTCCTATACACAGTGATCATCATACGTTAGGTTCCCTGACTCGACAACCGATAGGACACCCTTTTTCTATAGTTTCCCTCTTAACCACGTGTCTCAGATGTCCCATTACCCATGTGACCGGGTGTGACACCATATTTGACCAGTTTTAGTGAATGAGACGTAGTTTGGTTGTAGCAATTACCCATGTGTGATAGGGTGCGACGCCATCTTTGACCGGATGTAACTATTGTCCATGTGTGTTGACTGTACCACTAGGTGCTATTGATCAATACAAAATCAGTGCTCGAGGCGCTCCTGTCAGGGAAATTGTCGATAGTAAGGACATTACTTTCTGAACTTAGCCGTCGGCATAACGTCTTGATCATTTCATCGATCACTTTAACCATCATCATGTCACTACACATACTATACCCTACAATCTAAGGGATCATTCGACCACTTGATCACTACTTCACCAGTACTTGACCCTATTTGACTATGACCTTACTTATTTTACCATCACCGTTTCACTACACGTACCATACCCTATAATTTAAGTGGTCATTCGACTACTTGACCACTACTTGACCACTATTTGAACACCACTTGACCACTATTTTAACACCACTTGACCAACTCTTGATCATCACCATGTCACTGTACCTACTTTCACCGACAATTTAAGTAGTCACTCGACCATTTACCACTACTTGGCCACTACTTGACCACTATTTGAGCACCACTTGACCAACTCTTGATTATCACAATGTCACTATACCTACTTTCCCTTACAATGTAAGTGGTCACTCGACCATTTGACCAGTACTTGTCGCTACTTGATCACTACTTGACAACGTCACTACTTAATGTATCCATCTCTGTTTCACTACACGTACCATACCCTACAAGTTTCTCACTTGAGCGGTTGACCACTGGTTGAGCACTACTTGACCAACTCTTGATCATCACCATGTCACTATACCTACTTTCACCGACAATTTAAGTAGTCACTCGACCATTTACCACTTCTTGGCCACTACTTGAGCACGTCATCGATCACTTTAACCAACACAGATTCACTACACGTACTTTCCCTTACAATTTAAGTGGTCACTTGACCATTTGACCAGTACTTGCCCGCTACTTGATCACTACTTGACAACGTCACTACTTAATTTATCCATCTCTGTTTCACTACACGTACCATACCCTACAATTTTCTCACTTGAGCGGTTGACCACTGGTTGAGCACTACTTGACCACTGCTTGACCACTACTTGACCACTACTTGATCACTAATTTACCACTAATTTAATCATCACCATGTCACTACGACCAATTTTCCCTAAAATTTTCCTTACTTGACCACTTGACCACTCCTTGACCACTGATTGACCACTAATTTACCACTCTTTAATCATCACCATGTCACTACGACCAATTTTCCCTAAAATTTTCCTTACTTGACCACTACGTGACCACTGCTTGACCATTAATTTACCACTCTTTAATCGTCACCATATCATTACAACTACTTTCCCCAAAAATTTCCTCACTTGACCATTACTTGACCACTGCTTGACCACTAATTTACCACTCTTTAATCGTCACCATATCATTACAACCACTTTCCCCTAAAATTTTCCTTGCTTGACCACTAATTTACCATCCTTTAATCGTCACCATATCATTACAATCACTTTTCCCTAAAATTTTCTCACTTGACCACCACCTGACCACTGCTTGACCACTGCTTGACCACTAATACCTGGTACCCACCCCTTACCACCGAATGACACTACACCATATCCATTTCAACGATCTTTAGCTTTCAAGGTTTCATTTGTAACACGTGTGATGTTAGTGAATAAGCTACTATGAACATCTACATAGCACTAATAACCACCCTTATCAACTAATTGCACTAACCCATACCCACTACTATCCCCACCGCACCTTTTATTCGTACTAATGTATACCACCAATGTGCTAACAGTTCAAAATACTTTAACATACCACTCACCCCCGTTTTTACAACCCGTTACTTAATTACTTTTCCATATGCACCCCTCCACGTCTGTTATGAACCGACCACCGTCACACCCGCTGGAGATTTTCCCACACTTGCCGACGTATAACTCCCCGGTACTACCTGCCAGACTTTCCCACTATGCCACTACTTATTTAATATGCCTTGTATTGTCTATACATGATTTAATAAAAACATATACCTTACTTGACTCGTTTGTTATTTTGTATTTTTTATGTTGTACCTAACGTCACTAGACCACACCTACTCGGACCACGCCTATTAAAAACGAGTTATCGCCGTTGACTTTTTAAAAACAGTTATCGCCCTTTGAGGTGGAAATTAACAGGAGTTATCACCCTTTGAGGCGCAAATCGCTTTTGCGCCCCCAAAAAAAGACGTGCTTTTGTCGTTCTATACTACTGACGGCTAGCCGGAGTAATGTTTGATTAGCTACATCTGACTGACCAGAGTTGTGTCTGCCATGCTAGGGTCTGTCTCGTGTTGTACTTGCCGAGTCCAGGTTGTGTCTGCCATGTTAGGGTCTGTCTCGTGTTGTAGTTGTCGAGTCCAGGTTGTATCTGCCATTTTAGGGTCTGTCTTGTGTTGTACTTGCCGAGTCCATGTTGAGTCTGGATTGTTTCTGCTCGGTGAGGCTAGTTTGGGTTGTGTAAGGCTAAATTAACAGTGTTCGCTCAATCAATGAATCAGGTGCCACCTCTAAAGTGAAGATTGGCTGCAGTGGATCTTCAACACTGTCAGCCTCTCGCCTTGATTGTACATTCTGTCAGATTGATGTTCGTCCATCTCTTCATGTTGTCTTCCCACTTGTATCGTTGTCTACCTCTTTGCTCGTTTACCCTCAATCTTGCCCTCCAGTATGGTTTGTATAAGAGTGTTATGTCTTTTAACGTGGTCGAAATATTTCACTTGCCTCTTTTGTATTTCTTTCAACAACTCTTTTTTCATTCCCAGTTTTTCTAGAACCTTAGTATTTGATTGTTTTTGTTTCCATGAAATACGACATATTCTTCTGTATATCGACATCTCCAAGACTTTCTAGTTGCTTGTTCAATGCCCAGGCTTCCGAGCCATACAGTAGTGTTGAATGTACGTAGATTTGAAAATTCTAATTTTTAACACGTTGTTAATCTCTTAAAAACCCACGAATAAAGACATCGAAGACACATCAAATAGATATATCAGCATTTAAACAACCAGAAATAAGCCAACTATACCTGGTTGAAGTAGAAAAATAGATATAATGGGCTAATAATTGAAAGTATGGAACAATATAGACGTGAAAATCATGAGGATAAAATTAATGCAAAGTGGGAATGTGTAAAAACCAGGATACGGATTGCAAATACAACCTTGACAGTGAAGATAAATAAGAAAAAAAAAACAATTATGGGATATCCACATCTCCAGGGCATCTATGCGACTTTCCAGTCGCTTGTTCAATGTCCAGGCTTCCGCGCCAAACAGCAGCGATGAATATACGTAGCATTTGACAATTCTCATTTTTAATGCATTGTTAATCTCTCTAGATGTTAATACTGATTTAATTCCGATGAACCATTTTTGGCCATTCCTATTCTCTTTTTGATTTCTATTTCACTTCTGCCATCATCTGTTATTATATGTCCAAGATAGGAGGAACTGTGTTCTAGTTGTTGACACCTTGCAGTCTTGACAGACCAAAGTATGTGAGTTGGAATGTGGCCAATATTCCATCACAATGTCTGGGCAGAGCTTCAGAGAATCATGTGGCGCCCAAACGACATGTCCCCTCTCTCGGCCTAGTCTTGTGTATTCCAGAGGAATAGGTAACCAATACGTCTGGCACAAGGTAGGCTGCAGACACTGGCGGCTCAGCGTCAATCCACCGAGACCTCACCACCACGAGCCGGTGGCGAGTTATGGCCAGACCCTGACACCCAAGGGACCCGGCTTAGAGGCGTTCAGCCATGTCCCACAGGTGAGGGCCTTGTACGAGCCCGGACCATAAGGGCGCGCACATCTGTCGATCACAAGTGTCCGGACCTGTGTAAAGCGTGCACTATCGTCAGACTCCCCACCTGACTTTTAGCGGTCCCCGCGACCAGCGGGAATAGGCCCGCCTTAGCTACCGCAGGAGATATTGCCTGTCTATTTGCAAGCAAATCTCCCATACTTCCACTGTGCGGATCTCGCGACCAGCGAGAATAGGCCCGCCGGAGATTATGCTCGTCTGCTGCGAACAAATCTCTACCGAGAGACTGAATAAGTAAAGAAACGATAAAAGTAGTGGTATTTCAATTGCGCTTGCGCTCCCACCTATGCTACACCCTTCACGTGTCTTCACAAAGTTGGACTAGAGTCAAGCTCAACAGGGTCTTCTTTCCCCGCTTTACTATGATGTTAAACCATCTCCTTTCCTTTCCACTGCTAATTATATTAGTTTTCGTGCTTAGGATGTTAATATCTAAGCCACATTCTGCACAATGCCTGTTTACATGTTCCACTAGGTTTTATAACTCTTGCTCGCTTTCTGCTAGTAACACGGTATCGTCAGCATACTTAAAATTGTTTATGATTCGTCCATTGATGTTAAGTCCAGACAGTTCGGCGTGTTTAAAAGTTCTTTCTGCGTATAGGTTGAAGAGGCATCCCTGTCGTGCTCCTCGTTTTACCTTTCTGGGCGACGAATAATTATTTCCGCATCTAATTGACGCCACTTGTTCCCAGTACAAGTTACTAATAAGTCCTTTCTGTCTACTCCTATACCTTGAAGGATGTGCCGAGAGTATCTAGCTAGTTAGTTTTGTGCCCAGCTATTTGATGTTGTGTATAATAGCTAAATCGGGTGGTGTCTAGCTGGTTCTGGTGGTGTCTAGTTAGTTGGGATTGTCTAGCTAGTTCGAGTTTTGTCTAGCTAGTTCGGGTTATGTCTTGCTAGTTCAGGTTGTATCTAGCTAGTTCGTGTTATGTCTATCTAGTTCGTATTGCGTCTAGCTAGTTCGGCTTGTGTTTAGCTAGTTCGGGTTATGTCTTGTTAGTTCGTATTGTTTCTAGCTAGTTCGGCTTGTGTTTAACTAGTTCGGGTTATGTCTAGCTAGTTCGGGTTGTGTCAAGCTAGTTCGGGTTGTGTTTAGCTAGTGTGGTGTTTAGCTAGTTCGAGTGGCGTCTAGCCAGTTCGGGTCTAGCTAGCTGGGGTCATCCCTAGCTAGTTTGGCTTTTCTCTGGCTATTTCGGGTTGTGTTTAGCTAGTTCGGTTGTTTCTAAGTGGTGTCGGTTGTGTTTGGCTTGCGCACGGATTGTTAGGGTCTCCAATAGTCAGCGCCAGTTATATTTGGTTGGGTGTGATTGTGTCCAACTGAGTAGGTGTTTATTGGATTAATCAAAGCGGTGTATTGAGTGCAGTTTCTGGATAGTTAGCGGTGTGTGTGTGTGTGTGTGTGTGTGTGTGTGTGAGAGAGAGAGGGAGAGAGAGAGAGAGAGGGAGAGAGAGAGAGAGATCCACGTTAGGACGGCTTATTTATGATATCTCGGCTCCTTGATGATCAAGATAGATATCTGGGTGTTGGTGGTAGCAAATGACAATAACAGCTGATGGGCTCGCCACGGGAGCCAAGACGAGAGACACCCACATCCCTTCAGCACATATCACAACCCCTAAAACAAAGGGTACAGGCAGTACCGGTGTATCAGACGGGCCCATGAAATGTTTTCTGTTGTGACACACAGAAATATTCGCAATTTAGTCATCGTCTCTAGCAGGCGCGCTAGCGAAGTGGATTAGGGAACTGCTCTTGTAGTGTCAGGAACAATGGTCGGGCGCGGATTCATAGCCTGGGCTCGTCGCTTGCCATATTGAGGGAACAGTTGGCCACCTATCCCTCCTTGCTCTCAAGCCAACACAATGTGATATCACATCACAAACCCGTAGCAGGAAATTGCTTCAAGACACTGTATTTATTATTGTTCTTCTCTTGCGTGTACTATAGTATAGGGTTGACCTGTGTTAGTTTCTAGTACTTTTGGCATTATACACATACATATGTGCTCAACACAGCCCGGTGAGACTGACCATTGGGCTACTATCCCATTAGGAAAGGTTGAAGTGGCTGTGAGCTGTGACAGCTCGACCAATGCGAGTCCTAATCGTTATATATAAGAAAACAACCAGGAAACAGGGGGTGGCATGCGTGGTGTGACAAACACTTGTAGTAACGACATTTTATATATATATATATATAATCCTGGTTGTTTTCTTGTATTCACCTTCCTCACGCTTCAAATCACATTTAGCATTAAACCAGTGGTTTTCAACCGGTGGGGAATTCTCTCTCTCTTCCCCCCCCACCCCCCTCAGGGGAACAATTTTAGGGTTTCCAGTAGGGGGGATTAAGATTATTTCAAGATCGCGTTAATACAAGAACCGATTACTTGATATTGCTTTTTCCTTCCATACTTTACGATTCTGTACTTATCACCCTTCTGAAATTCGTCTTATAGCGTAAGTAGACTCGCAAATCACGTTTTATGTAGACGTCTAGACTTGTTCTAGTATGTGTTATTAAATTTAGCTTCCAGTTTTACGTTGACTGTGTAGGGGCACTGGGAAGGGGGGCCTGATAGGAAGGAAATACAAAAAAAAAAAAGGGTGGGATGACATTCTAAACATATGGAGAAGGGTGCATGCCTCCCCCCCCCCCCCAGAAAAAAAGGTTGAGAACCACTGCTCTAAACTATACGTACACATTCTGACGCTTGATAATTTCGTTTGTGCTCTCTAATTTTCGGTGGCTACGACTTCTGAGAGAAGAGATGCCACTTGCCCCAGATCCTCTACGTGCCGAGAGGGTCAAGATTATGTTTGTCGACTTCCAGCTCGCTGTCTATCAGTGAAGGCAACTGTCGATGAAAGTGGAATGGTGCTTTGATAAGGGATCTTGGGAAGTCTATGCCGGATGTCTTCTTGTCTGCCTCTCCATCTCTGTCTCCTTGTCTCTCTGTCTGTATATGTGCCGACCGGATGTTCGTTGGTATTATCTGGTCTTTCATGTATGTCCATCTGGTCGCCAGTTCTTCATTCTTACTCTCCCGGGAAGTAGTTGTTTAAAATTATAGTTGTCTGACTCGCAAGAAGTCAAAGAGATGCTAGAAGGGTCCCTACCTACCTCTCGCCCGCCCATCCATCCGAAGGTATGTTCATAACAAGAAGTACGACATTATGATACTGATGATGCTGATATCTTTACGTGCCACCATGCCGGAATGTTTAGTATCCGTCTCTTGTTTCTGCTATATGTCGTTTTTTCAATTAATGTTATTAGAACCATAAATTAACCATCCAAGTTTACCCAGCGCTACACTAACACATTACATAGATGAATATTGACATGTATTCTCCCATTCTGACCGAACTTTCCCCAATGTACCTTGATATTATTTATCTCATATGATGAACGCGGAAATGCTAAACATTGCAGCCCTTGGGAGCACTACCAAACTTAATTCTGACTCATCCTCTCAGACAATTTATGGGCCTGGTAAAAGTCAACATCGTTTTACGAAAATTGGGGGGAACATGAAAGATTATCTGTGTCTTCCCCCTAATCTAGACCGAGTAGATTAGGCAAAGATGAGTTACACAAACTGGTGCGGTCAGTCGGTCAGATACGTACTGACTCCGGCATCCTCCTCCTCCTGCTCCTCCTCCTCCTGCTCCTCCTGCTCCTGCTCCTGCTCCTCCTGCTCCTGCTCCTCCTCCTCCTCCTTCTTCTTCTTCTTCTTCTTCTTCTTCTTCTTCTTCTTCTTCTTCTTCTTCTTCTTCTTCTTCTTCTTCTTCTTCTTCTTCTTCTTCTTCTGCTCCTCCTCCTCCTCCTTCTCCTCCTCCTCCTTCTTCTTCTTCTTCTCCTTCTTCTTCTTCTTCTTCTTCTTCTTCTTCTTCTTCTTCTTCTTCTTCTTCTTCTTCTTCTTCTTCTTCTTCTTCTTCTTCTTCTTCTTCTTCTTCTTATTCTTCTTCTGCTTCTCCTCCTCCTCCTCCTCCTCCTTCTTCTTCTTCTTCTTCTTCTTCTTCTTCTTCTTCTTCTTCTTCTTCTTCTTCTTCTTCTTCTTCTTCTTCTTCTTCTTCTTCTTCTTCTTCTTCTCTTCCTCTTTTTGTTCCTCTTCTTCTTTTACGTGATAACGAAATGATCTGAATTTAATGTGATTACATACAGGATCAATTTCAATTTCTGGATTGTGGTCGGCGATATTCACATTGCTTTATGTATTATTTTACGTTGAACAAATAATTCCTCGTATGATATATTGATACACTATGCAAACATTGGTGAATAATTCTTCATTTTCATTCATTGCTCCGTGATATTTTCATAATCCGTGTTATCAGATCCTTTTTTTTTATTTTGGTACCGGGGTCGCCCATCAACATTTTGATTCACCAACCTTGCTACATCAGTGATCTAAACTTACCATTTCTGTGATTACCTAGAACTTTGAAGTTTCAAGTAAAATCCCCCCACAACTGTTTGATCTTTTTAATGTGTTAGTGATGGTACCGGATCACATGCATGCGTATTTCCTTGTGTGTGGTGCTAGATGTTGGTGGTATGTGAAATGATAGATATATTGGCAACAAAGGGGCAAACAGAAAACTATAACCTGCACAGTTCGTGGCGACTGCACTAGCCATGCGGCCTTAATTCCTCAGACTCAAGACCTCCCCCCCACCCTTCCCCATTTTTTTTTTTTTTGCAACAGAAAGTCAAAGCAAACGGCTTAGTAAATAATAGAACAACATAAGTAATGGTAATTACAAAGAAACAAGTGTATAGCCACGCGCAACAGTGTAATGAATGGAACCGATCTGAAACCCAAGCGCAACAGCAAAGTTAATGGAACCAATCTGAAACAAGACGATGTATTTAAGTAGTTGGGCACTTCATTAACATCAGATGGAAGATGAATCAGGGATGTTACATGTAGAATAGCCACAATACAAGCAGCCTATCACAAGATGAAGAATATTTGCTGCGGCGTATCTCTGTCAACTGAGGCAGCGTATCTCTGTCAACTGAGGCAGCGTATCTCTGTCAACTGAGGCTGCGTATCTCTGTCAACTGAGGCAGCGTATCTCTGTCAACTGAGGCGGCGTATCTCTGTCAACTGAGGCAGTCTATCTCTGTCAACTGAGGCAGCCTATCTCTGTCAACTGAGGCTGCGTATCTCTGTCAACTGAGGCAGCGTATCTCTGTCAACTGAGGCAGCGTATCTCTGTCAACTGAGGCTGCGTATCTCTGTAAACTGAGGCAGCGTATCTCTGTCAACTGAGGCAGCGTATCTCTGTCAACTGAGGCGGCGTATCTCTGTCAACTGAGGCAGCCTATCTCTGTCAACTGAGGCGGCGTATCTCTGTCAAGTGAGGCAGCCTATCTCTGTCAACTGAGGCAGCCTATCTCTGTCAACTGAGGCTGTGTATCTCTGTCAACTGAGGCAGCGTATCTCTGTCAACTGAGGCAGCGTATCTCTGTCAACTGAGGCAGCGTATCTCTGTCAACTGAGGCAGCGTATCTCTGTCAACTGAGGCAGCGTATTGTAACAGAGTGAGTACCATCTCTGTTAATAGGTTTGGAGAGCATGATGTGCAAAGGTTAAGCACGGTTGAGCATCCTATCAGAACGTAACTAAGGATGCTCAAGCCGTGACGTAGGTTTTAGAAAAGTTAGTTACAGCCTGGGTCTGGAAAGGTGAACATCATATCATGTAACCTGTGCAATATTCTTGGACTTATTATGTTGAATAAAAACCTTTTAAAAACACCACCGGGACTCATCTTATAATCGTCCCTGTACTGTCACAGAACAGATTTGGCGCCGCTCAACCAGGATTTTGATTTTGAACTTAGACGTCGCGGACGCAATGAGAAGTACTGAAAAACAAGATAGCACAGCGAACTTTCATTGAACACTTTATCTCGGCTTGCTGCGACAAGAAGGTATGAGTAAATAAAGGTTTATTGAGTAAATTTTTTGAATTACTAATCAAAAGATCCAGGCCAGACCACTTTTCTTAAAAGTTCCAACTTAAAATAGAATCATCATGAAGCATTTTTCTGGCTAGTTGATTGAAGCCGCCATACATATTAGAATTACTGGATGGAGCCACCATTGTAAGCTGGGTGTCAATATACTGGGCTGTTTCTCATCATAACCACCTGGAGTAACCTGATTGTCGTCACTATGCTGTGAGTTTTAACCTGCCGTTATTGCAGCCGTTGATTGACCTTGCTTGTCTGAAGGTCACTTACTCACTGGAACTGTCCAGCATTGAAGAAATTTTTCAACTCTCAGAATTAAAACAGCCGCAACTAACGTGAAAACTACAGTTTATAGAGATGTTATGAAGAATGTGATGTACTTGCTTTGGTCTCTTTGGACGCGGGTGGGCATAGTGGGTTGCCGTCCTGATGAAGAAGAGCACCTACTGTAATCGCTTCATTTCTCTTAAGCCGTTTCAAGTCGTCCAGAAGTGCTCTGTATCGGGTGAAAAGAAGCCGCAAGTCTGGTGTGCCCGACCATGGGTGAAAGTGGAAGTACTCCTCGCGCTAGAGAAGCTAGAGATGTCTGAGGATTGATGTAACCACCAGAAACTGCTTTCCGGGGATCCAAAAACCGACAGGACAACTAGAAGGTCGTCGTTTGGAGAAGTTTAAGAAAATACAGCTTCAAGTATCCTTATATGATTACATAAAACCAATAGTATGGATTGTTAATTTTAGGACAATTATTATAATTGTGTAATAATCTTTGTTTATTGATTAGATCGACCTTATTAGATTTTGGCAAGGACGATATCAGGGTAATACAAGATAACACAGATGAGACAATGGGTGAACTAAAGAGTCCAGAATTGTCCTCTTGCTGATGGAGTAGAAGAACACGACACGCTTGTTTTTTTTTATGTGAAGCATAAACATTTCCCTCAGCCGACGTATGTGGATTTACTTTCCGGTTAGACCTACGGACGATGTGTTTCAGCCCTTTAACGGCATTTAATTAAGGTTTAACCAAGATAAAATAATGTAGTGTCTTAGATAAAATTGATTTATTAATTTGAACATTCGATATTTATTAGAGGAAAAATAGTTGATTATGTCTCTTGTTTAATTTAAATACGATCATATACTTAGTGATATTTATTAACTAAATTGTTATAATTGTGAGTTTGCTTATATGAATTGATATTTCAGCATATTTCAACATGGCAGAAGAACAAGTTTTGTTAACACAAGTGTTAACTGGAGTAGGTACGGCAATAGGCAGACTCAACACAGCAATAAAACAACAAGGAATAGGGACAGAGATTGTAAAATTTAGTGGACAGGCGAAGGACTTTAAGAAGTGGATAACTTCGATAGAGAAACAGGCATTCTTGGTGGCAGCAACGGATGAGGAAAAGATGAAAATTGATTACCAGGCCACTTTAGAACCAGTTTCAGATCACATTCGAAGAAAATTAGAGGCGAGAACTGATGAGACATGGGAACAGTTCAAGGAAGATCTGGCCCGCTAGTATGCTGAAATTACAGATCCTCAGCATGCGTTTTCAGTGTTAAGACAATCCAAACAAAACACTGGAGAAACTGTACAATTATTTAGTGATAGGTTGATTAACCTAGCTGAAGAAGCATTCCTAGGACAGAACGTACGAGGGGAGGAAGTGGAACGAATGTTAGTTGGGATTTTTGTAGATTGTATCAAGTCAGATGGACTGAAATTTAAATTAATGAGAGAAAACCCTGAGCGATTATCACAGGCGGTAGATATAGCTGTACAAGAAGAGAATTTGAGACGAAGATTTAGACTGAGAGTAGGACGAGAAATAGGAACTAGTCGGGAAGATAGGATTGAAGAGCCCATGGAGATCGGACAAACAAGGTTCGGATGGAATAGGAGAGGAGGAATACAGACGTTACAAGGAGGTAACGAAAATGCTTATGATAGAAGAAGACAAATGAGAAATCCTATAAGAGAGACGGTAGGTAACACAAATAACACAAATATTGTCTGTTGGGGTTGTGGCCAACGTGAACACATTTTTCGCTTCTGTAGTAGCAGGCGTGTCCAGTCGAATACACAAAATAGATATGTCAATAACAGATTAAATAGGAATTTTGAAGATAGACACAGAAGTTTTACAAGTCCAAGAACGCAGGAAAACCGGCGTCCCACCTATTGAATAGGACCTGCAGTAGGAGGGAAGATAACAAGGTCCCAAGATTTAAAGAATATTTTAATAACAGGTATAGCAGGACGAGTAGAAAGTGCTCTCAAATGGTGGAAATCAAACAATTTTCAGTAAATAAAAAGGACCCCAGTTCATGTATCATAGAAATAGGGAAATATAGAATCCGTACATTAATTGATTCAGGAGCTCAGGTTAGTGTAATCAAAGAAAATTTTCTATACAAAATAATAAAAAATTGTAAAATATTCAGAAGTCATGATAATCTTCACTCTGTTACAGGACAAAATTTACAAGTAATTGGACAAACGATAATAAATCTCAAATTAGAAGGAATCAACGTAAGACGTCTTTTTCATGTAGTGAAAGATTTAAATAGGAACATGCTTATAGGTAGGGATTTCTTACTAAAAAATGGTGTAAGACTTTTCTTTGATCTGCACAAATTAAAATTTAAAGACGTGTATGTAGATTTGGAAGAAGACATGCACATATCAGCACTGGTTAGAGTTTAAACGTCCATGACGTTAAAACTACAGACGGTTAATCTGATACAGGCAAAAGTGAAAAAAAAATTCGTATTATTTAGTAGGACACACAGTTAGAATAACAGAGTTACAAAGGGAGGTGATTGATGAGCCTGGTTTAGAAGTTCCAGATGGGATAATGACATTAGATAAACACTTAACTTTTCCAGTAATGGTTATTAACAACACAGGCAGAGAAATTAAATTGTATAGAGGATGTGTAATAGCCAAAGTAGAACATGATACTAACAACGTACTGGCAACAGATAAGGTAGAAATGCCGAAATGTTCAGAAACCCATATGAAAAGAATCAATACCAGGAATAGACATGGAAGAAGATGGAACGTGCAGAATGATGAATTGATCCATCCATTCAGAAGACATACAGCTCAAATATATTCAGTAGAAAAAAAAAACAAGAGAACAAGAATTATTAGCACAGTTAAAAGCTCCACCAGAAAATAAGGAAATATTAGAAAAACTTATAAAAGAGAATCAAGATGTTTTTGCAATTAACGACTTAGAATTGGGGAGAACTAAGACAGTTACTGTGGAAATAGACACAGGAAATCATCCACCAATCAGTTTAAAACCATACAGAACTCCTCTAAGGAATAGAGAAATTGTTGAAAAAGCAATAGAAGATATGCTAAAAGCGGGAATCATAACAAGATCCAAATCAATGTGGTCATCTCCGATTGTAATTGTGACCAAGAAGGACGGGAGTCATCGCTTCTGCTGCGCCTACAGGGCTCTTAACAAGATCACCAAGAATGTAGCTTACCCATTGCTGGTGATTGATGATATCTTGGGACTACTTAATGGGTCTACCTTCTTTACCACGCTAGACGCAAGGTCAGGAGTTTGGTGTATCCCTATGTTGCCGGATGCTCAGAAGAAAAGTGCGTTCTGTACTCATGCAGGCTCTTACGAATTTTTACGAATGCCATTTGGAGTACGTACGGCGCCTTCTCATTATATGCTATTAATAAATCAAGTATTAGAGGGTATGCAAAAGTTCGCATTAGCATATATAGATGATATTTTGATCTACACAGCAGGAGATGTACAGGACCACCTGAAGCATGTAAAATTAGTATTTGACAGATTAAGAATACATGATGTTAAATTGAAACTCAGTAAATGTGAATTTCTAAAAACAGAAACTAAGTATCTGGGATACATTATTGATAGAGAAGGAATTAAACCAGATCAGGATAAAGTAAAAGCTATTAAAGAATTGCCTCCTCCAACCAATGTAAAAGAAGTTCGTGCTTTTATCGGTACATGTGGATACTATCGTCGTTTCATTCCAGGTTTCTCAAAAATAGCAGAGCCCATCACTAACCTGACTGGCAAATACGCTAGATTTAAGTGGAATGATGAGTGTCAAAAAGCATTTGAGTTTTTAAAAAACAGTTTAACGATAGTGCCACTATTGACACATCCAGATTTAGATAAACAGTTAATTTTGTATACAGATGCTTCAGATAATGCAATAGGAGCATGTTTAGCACAACCATATGAAGGAGAAAGATCAGGAATACCAGGAATTAAGAATGAAAGACCAATTTATTTTTTGTCACATAAACTTAGTAAATCTCAGCGAAAATGGGCGACTATAGAGAAAGAGGCATATGCTATTCACTATGCTCTCCAGAAACTTAACTATTATTTACATAACGCCAATTTTATTATTAGAACTGACCACATGCCTTTAAAATCTTTACTAGAAGCTCCAGTGCAGAACAGAAAAATACAGACATGGGCATTGAATTTGCAGGGGTACAACGCAAAGATAGAATACGTGGCAGGTAGGGACAACACCTGTGCAGATTTATTATCCAGAATTCTGTATCCAGAGACATCAGGAGACACTGAGGATGAGGGTGAACCCGAAATAGACGTCCGAAACTGGAAAATAAATATATTAGATTCTGCCATACTAAATAGAGAAGATTTTAAGAGTTTACCGTCAGATCAAGAATCAGAACCTAGAGCAGAAGACCCACATTTAATGCAATTTAATATGAAAGAAGAACAATAATTAGATCCGAAAGTTGTAGAAATAAAACAGAAGTTGAGCGAAACGGGTGAAAACAAGTATAAGAAGAATTATTTACTCTTACAAGATGATGATCAGTTATATTACGTGAATGAAAGAAGCGAAAAGTTGAGAAAATACATCCAAAACATTTGGAAATTGAGATTCTGAAAGCATATCATGATGAGAATGGTCATCTTGGTTGTGACAAGTTAGTAAAAGCACTTAATAATAAATATTATTGGCCGAACTTATTTAAAACTGCTTATAAATACGTTGATGCGTGTGAGAAGTGTAGATTAAGAAACATGAAAACGATCAAATGTCCTTTACAAGATACAGACATTCCTCAGTTCCCTATGCAGAAAATCAACATAGATATATCAGGTCCTCACCCTAGAACACTATCAGGGAATGTATATTTACTTCATATCGTGGATAACTATAGTCTGTGGCCAGAAGTTTATGAAATTCCGGATAAAAGCGCGGATACCATCATTAATATTTTTCTGCAAGAGTACATGCCAAGATTTAGTTGCCCACAGATCATACTCACAGATAATGGTAAAGAGTTTGTGAACAAAAAGTTCGAAAAGTTATTACAGGATTTAAATATAATCCACATAAAAACGTCCTATTATAGATCTTCGTCAAATGCGAAAAACGAGAGACAACATAGGACATTGTATAGCATAGAAGCAAAAATTGTAGAAGAACATGAAAAAGATTGGGATCTTTACTTAGGACCTGCACTGAGCGCGATACGAACTAATCAAAATGAGGGAACAGGGTTTTCACCATTCTATTTATTATACGGAAGAGAACCTATACTCCCAATCGACAATCTATTAAAACCTAGACGTAAATATATGGGGGAGGATTTTCAGGAAGTTATTATACAAGAAATGCACAAAGCACATGTAAGATTAAGAAACAATATAATTAAAGCTAGAGAAAGGCAAAAAAGGTATGCAAACAAAAATACAGAATTACAGGAATTTAAAGTAGGAGATAGAGTTTATTATAAGAAGCATAGGAAAAACTCCAAATTTGATGCTCATTGGATTCCAGGTTATTATATTTTAGAAAAGTTAGGTAATGTATCATAGAGTATAAAGAACCAGATCACGGGACATGTAGCAAGGGCACACGTAGAGCACTTAAGAAGAGATAATGATGATAAGAGAAACAATAATAATAATAATAATTATTATTATTCAGACGACTTATACTCAGATGGACAATTCGTCAGAAGAGCTACAATACCCCCAGATATTAGAAAAGATCCGGTACAAAGGCAATTAATAACAACACCAGTTTATGATGATACTTATGAACAGACAATACCGAAAACGTTAATGAAAGAAGAGAAGAATACGTATGATGGTTGTTATGATAGTGTGGAATCTATGGAAGAAGAGGTAAACGCTCCATTTAAAAATACTAGACAAGCAGTGAAAAGGAGAATAGAGAGACAGAGAGAAAAAGAAGTGAAAAGACAGAGAAGAATTAGGGAACATTCATCAAGCGACGATGACATGCCACTACTAGAAAGGTCGTTAAGAAACAATGATAGACAAATTAGGTTAGATATAGAAAGGAAAAAACTAGCGGCTGCTAGCAACAGACATACAGATGAAGAAGAAGGAATGGATGAAAATTCAGAATCTAATAGAGATAGTAGCATGGAGGAAGATATTTCTTTACGAGAGGATGAAGACATTGATGTGGGGATAGCACTTATACAGAAAAATCTGGAGTTACTGAAGAAATGGAGACATGGTAGATAAATTGATAGAAAATGCTGCAGATAGCAGGATGAAGATTTTGTGATTTAAAGAGGAAATTGATAGTTGATGAAATACGCTAGCTGTGTATTACAGATGTTTTATAGAAACAGGCTGGCAAATGGTTTGATTAATACTAGTAATGAGTTGTCTTGAGGAGTAGACATGACACTATATATTTTGGTATTAAGATAGGTAATATGGATGTAAATTCGAGTGTGGTGTATTTCTGTTGTATTTTTATTGCCAATTGATTTTAAGATGTGACTTGTTGAGTTTTCTTAATAGATAAATAAGTTATTTTTAGTCCGTAAAAGTGACTAACAATGGATAGGATGTATGTCATATTATTTTGAAATATGTTTTTCTTTGAATGGGTTGATTATCTTTATTTGATATGAGGGGAAAGAAAATGCGTCTTCAAAACTTGGGGGGGGGGGGGGGGGGGGTATAATATCCTGTATTGACTTCGTTGATTCATGATTTTGGTTGAATTGTCTTGTGTATTGAATAGTATTTACCCTTGTTTAACAAATAACTTGAAAATTTTGTTCACAAGTTTTCTTTAGAATAACAAGTAATAAGACAGGCCCTTATTTAAAACCTTTCGTTCAGAAAATGGTTGACAAACGAATGAGGACTAGAAGAGAGACACATTCTCCTTATGAGAAATAGGTTGTAGTAAATATGAATACCTTGTGTTGGTAGGAACACTGCTGCGCCAATCAGCGTTAATGTGTTAGGATAAGGAGCGTAATTATATAGTGGCTATGAAGTGTTGGAAACACAAATAAGAGGGTTCTGGGGAGTTGAAATAGGAGCTGCATTAAGTCAGCGTGGATTAAAGGTATATGGATTGGATGCCATATTATACACGTGATTAACGTCTAAAGAGGCTGTGATAGTTAGAAAATATAAGAAGCTGTATATAAGGGGCTGTAGATAGCAGTGCATATGTATTGGTATAGGGTTAGATACATAAACAAGGATGCTTGTCATGGGATCTGAGGGGATAAATATAGGAGCTGTGATAAACAGCGTTAATTAATGTTCATGGAATATGAACATTGTTATTGGTTTCATGATGGGACATGAGATAGGTGAAATATGGGCATGGGGGTGAATGGCAGTACGAATATTGAGTATATAGAAGAAATTTTGGAGCAACTTAATTTATAACGAACAGAGATATAGGTTCATAAATCATAAGATGCGTTTTTGAAAAACTTTTATTCGTAAAAGTTTTTACGTTTGCGAGGGAGGTAAATGTGATTGTTTTTGATTACTTCTCTTCATAACTGGGTGCGCACCCCATCTTTTCTGTCTATCCTGTGTTGTGTGTTGGTGTTGAGAAAGAATGAGAAGTTTCATAACGCAAAGTGTATACCAACGATTTTTATGAACAATTATATATATATGAATTGAAATATCATTATGACCTATGTTTTTGTAATGAAACGAAGAAGAAGTATAACTTCATAATATAGCGTTTTGCTATATGGGACAATTATAAGAGACAAGTGGAGAATTAGTTTCGAAGGATGTAGAAACAAAAGTAGTTACTTAAGATAGTTTGGGATGGCTTGGAGAAAGAATATTGGGATTAAGGTTTTGATGAGGAAAAGAATGGTTAGAATGAGTAGGTTAGGGGTTAAGACTTTTGAAGAAAAGTCTTTTTAAAGAAAGGGAGGTCTGTAACAGAGTGAGTACCATCTCTGTTAATAGGTTTGGAGAGCATGATGTGCAAAGGTTAAGCACGGTTGAGCATCCTATAAGAACGTAACTAAGGATGCTCAAGCCGTGACATAGGTTTTAGAAAAGTTAGTTACAGCCTGGGTCTGGAAAGGTGAACATCATATCATGTAACCTGTGCAATATTCTTGGACTTATTATGTTGAATAAAACCTTTTAAAAACACCACCGGGACTCATCTTATAATCGTCCCTGTACTGTCACAGAACCTCTGTCAACTGAGGCAGCGTATCTCTGTCAACTGAGGCGGCGTATCTCTGTCAACTGAGGCAGCCTATCTCTGTCAACTGAGGCAGCCTATCTCTGTCAACTGAGGCAGCCTATCTCTGTCAACTGAGGCAGCCTATCTCTGTCAACTGAGGTCAGGAAATAGTTATTGAGAACTACATTGAAGCAACTCTGATGTATGGAAGTGTATCATGGTCAATTAGCAGACAAGTGAGGAATTGTGTGGAGGCTGTGGACATGTGGTCGTATAGAAGAATGACGCGAATACTGTGGACAGATAGGAAGAGCAAGGAAGATATCATGAAAGAAGTTCACTCACAAAGACAACTGGTTACTTGCATTAGAAGAAGGCAGTCCACCTTCTGTGGGCATGTCATGAGAGAGGGAAAGCTGGTGTATGTCAGTGGGAAAGTTGGTGGCAAGGAGAGGCAGTGGGAGACCAAGCGAGAAGATGCTGGACAGTTTGACATCGTAACATAGAGGAATATCAGTGTCAGAAATGAGTGGCAGTACACGAGACAGAAGACCGTGGACACATCATGATCCACACGGCATGGACTATAAGAAGAAGAAATGTTATTGTTATTATTCTACAACTCAGTTCTTCTCTATTAATGCCTCTCTCTCTCTCTCTCTCTCTCTCTCTCTCTCTCTCTCTCTCTCTCTCTCTCTCTCTCTCTCTCTCTCTCTCTCTCTCTCTCGCGAGATAGTATTAGGGCGACTCCTTGGTTCTATAGAAGTTTTTCCTCTCTGTGGTGTGAGAATATCATCGTTTCACTTGTGTTAAAGGCGTTTTGCCTGCTTCCTCCCATCTTACCTCGCATAATCCCAAAATGCGTAACTTATATTCCCCTTTCACCTAAGCTTCTATAAATGTTTTTTTTTTTTTTTTTGGTGTGTGCTCAGAAACCCGCACAGGCAAGTAGTGACATCGATTGTTGGGTAAAATTCCTGTTTCAGAAACTTAATTCTAAAAGTACATGTTGATTTACGCATTGCTATTGTGTCGCGTGTCTTCTGTCTTCTTATTTAGCTTGGCCGTTTATGGCAGGTTGTCTATTGCATGTTAACGTATTTGCTCGTAGAATTGTCAGAAATCACTGCAATATCCAAGATGTGTACGAGAAATAAAGCCGTTTGCCCTGTGCCAGATAAAGACACCGAAAGTATATCATTAAGGATAGGTCAGTATGTAGGAATTCATTTATTTGTGAACAGTAGTATAATAGAAAATGTCACCCTATGATAGAAACTGATGTTCGGTAATAGGTGATAGATAGCCCTCCATATTTACCACGACACCATGAGGTGGAGTGACATGCTCATTTCCTCGTCGCCTTCTTGTCCCAGAAAAGTTTGAAAATTGTCCGGTACACACTTTAAGAGGCTGAGTCGACCTCATAACTGTACTGCTCGGGTAAAACAGTGGAGAAAAATCTCATACCGCTGCTGGCCATTGAATCCGAACATTGTCTGTGGAAGCAAGCGCACCATCCACAATGTCACCGTGGCTCCTAGCTTGATTGTGTTCCGGAGCTAGGGAAAACAATGTGATCTTGCTCAGCTGCAGAATTTTGTAAATGTGAAAACACGACGGATATTTGGGTCCTGTTAAGAAGGACCTGGAAAGAGGAATCATAGAGCACTGAAGATTGAAGCTTAGGTAGGTAGTGGCCTGACACTCGCTGGCTGAGAGAGCACTGAAGATGGGAGCTTGGGTAGGTAAAGACCTAACACTCGCTGGTCGAGAGAGCATTGAAGATGGGAGTGAGCTTGGCCAGGTAGTGACCTGACACTCGCTGGTCGAGAGAGCATTGAAGATGGGAGTGAGCTTGGCCAGGTAGTGACCTGACACTCGCTTTCTGAGAGAACATTGAAGATGGGAGCTTGGCTAGGTAATGACCTAACACTCACTTTCTGAGAGAACGTTGAAGATGGGAGCGTGGCTAGGTAGTGGCCTGACACTCGCTGGTCGAGAGAACATTGAAGATGGGAGTGAGCTTGGTCAGGTAGTGACCTGGCACTCGTTGGCCGAGAGAATATTGAAGATGGGAGCCTGGCTAGATAGTGGCCTGACACTCGCTTGCTGAGAAAAATTGAAGATGGAAGCCTGGCTAGGTAGTGACCTGAAACTCGCTGGCTGAGAGAACATTGAAGATGGGAGCTAGGATAAGTAGTGGCCTGCCACTCGCTGGCTGAGAGAACATTGAAGATGGGAGCTTGGCTAGGTAGTGGCCTGACACTCGCTGGCTGAGAGAACATTGAAGGTGGGAGCTTGGCTAGGTAGTGGCCTGCCACTCGCTTGCTGAGAAAACATTGAAGATGGGAGCTAGGATAAGTAGTGGCCTGCCACTCGCTGGCTGAGAGAACATTGAAGATGGGAGCTTGGCTAGGTAGTGGCCTGACACTCGCTTGCTGAGAAAACATTGAAGATGGGAGCTAGGATAAGTAGTGACCTGACACTCGCTTGCTGAGAGAACATTGAAGGTGGGAGCTTGGCTAGGTAGTGGCCTGACACTCGCTGGCTGAGAGAACATTGACGATGGGAGCTTGGCTAGGTAGTGGCCTGACGCTCGCTGGCTGAGAGAACATTGAAGGTGGGAGCTTGGCTAGGTAGTGGCCTGACACTCGCTGGCTGAGAGAACATTGACGATGGGAGCTTGGCTAGGTAGTGGCCTGACACTCGCTGGCTGAGAGAACATTGAAGGTGGGAGCTTGGCTAGGTAGTGGCCTGACACTCGCTGGTCGAGAGAACATTGAAGATGGGAGTGAGCTTGGTCAGGTAGTGACCTGGCACTCGTTGGCCGAGAGAATATTGAAGATGGGAGCCTGGCTAGATAGTGGCCTGACACTCGCTTGCTGAGAAAAATTGAAGATGGAAGCCTGGCTAGGTAGTGACCTGAAACTCGCTGGCTGAGAGAACATTGAAGATGGGAGCTAGGATAAGTAGTGGCCTGCCACTCGCTGGCTGAGAGAACATTGAAGATGGGAGCTTGGCTAGGTAGTGGCCTGACACTCGCTGGCTGAGAGAACATTGAAGGTGGGAGCTTGGCTAGGTAGTGGCCTGCCACTCGCTTGCTGAGAAAACATTGAAGATGGGAGCTAGGATAAGTAGTGGCCTGCCACTCGCTGGCTGAGAGAACATTGAAGATGGGAGCTTGGCTAGGTAGTGGCCTGACACTCGCTTGCTGAGAAAACATTGAAGATGGGAGCTAGGATAAGTAGTGACCTGACACTCGCTTGCTGAGAGAACATTGAAGGTGGGAGCTTGGCTAGGTAGTGGCCTGACACTCGCTGGCTGAGAGAACATTGACGATGGGAGCTTGGCTAGGTAGTGGCCTGACGCTCGCTGGCTGAGAGAACATTGAAGGTGGGAGCTTGGCTAGGTAGTGGCCTGACACTCGCTGGCTGAGAGAACATTGACGATGGGAGCTTGGCTAGGTAGTGGCCTGACACTCGCTGGCTGAGAGAACATTGAAGGTGGGAGCTTGGCTAGGTAGTGGCCTGACACTCGCTGGCTGAGAAAACATTGAAGATGGGAGCTAGGATAAGTAGTGGCCTGCCACTAGCTGGCTGAGAGAACATTGAAGATGAGAGCTTGGCTAGGTAGTGGCCTGACACTCGCTGGCTGAGAGAACATTGAAGATGGGAGCTTGGCTAGGTAGTGACCTGACACTCGCTGGCTGAGAAAACATTGAAGATGGGAGCTTGGCTAGGTAGTGACCTGACACTCGCTTGCTGAGAAAACATTGAAGATGGGAGCTAGGCTAGGTAGTGGCCTGCCACTCGCTGGCTGAGAAAACATTGAAGATGGGAGCTTGGCTAGGTAGTGACCTGACACTCGCTTGCTGAGAAAACATTGAAGATGGGAGCTTGGCTATGTAGTGACCTGACACTTGCTTGCTGAGAAAACATTGAACATGGGAGCTAGGATAAGTAGTGGCCTGCCACTCGCTAGCTGAGAGAACATTGAAGATGAGAGCTTGGCTAGGTAGTGGCCTGACACTCGCTGGCTGAGAGAACATTGAGGATGGGAGCTAGGCTAGGTAGTGGCCTGCCACTCGCTGGCTGAGAAAACATTGAAGATGGGAGCTTGGCTAGGTAGTGACCTGACACTCGCTTGCTGAGAAAACATTGAAGATGGGAGCTTGGCTAGGTAGTGACCTGACACTTGCTTGCTGAGAAAACATTGAAGATGGGAGCTAGGCTAGGTAGTGGCCTGCCACTCGCTGGCTGAGAGAACATTGAAGATGGGAGCTTGGCTAGGTAGTGACCTGACACTCGCTTGCTGAGAAAACATTGAACATGGGAGCTAGGATAAGTAGTGGCCTGCCACTCGCTGGCTGAGAGAACATTGAAGATGGGAGCTTGGCTAGGTAGTGACCTGACACTCGCTTGCTGAGAGAACATTGAAGATGGGAGCTTGGCTAGGTAGTGACCTGACACTCGCTTGCTGAGAGAACATGGAAGATGGGAGCTTGGTTAGGTAGTGACCTGACACTCGCTGGCTGAGAAAACATTGAAGATGGGAGCTTGGCTAGGTAGTGACCTGACACTCGCTTGCTGAGAGAACATTGAAGGTGGGAGCTTGGCTAGGTAGTGGCCTGACACTCGCTGGCTGAGAGAACATTGACGATGGGAGCTTGGCTAGGTAGTGGCCTGACACTCGCTTGCTGAGAAAACATTGAAGATGGGAGTGAGTTTGGCCAGGTAGTGACCTGACACTCGCTTGCTGAGAGAACATTGAAGATGGGAGCTTGGCTAGGTAGTGACCTAACACTCGCTTGCTGAGAGAACATTGAAGATGGGAGCCTGGCTAGGTAGTGGCCTGACACTCGCTTGCTGAGAAAACATTGAAGATGGGAGTGAGTTTGGCCAGGTAGTGACCTGACACTCGCTGGCCGAGAGAACATTGAAGATGGGAGCTTGGCTAGGTAGTGACCTAACACTCGCTTGCTGAGAGAACATTGAAGAT